>VJMH01007322.1:17500-45962 GCA_009835185.1 Aphanomyces stellatus
CGCGGCCGCGCCGACTGCCGTCGTCGTCGTCAGCGCGCCGCTCGTCCGGCTCGTGCACGTCCCCGACCTCTTTGCCACACACTTTGCCACGCGCAACTTTAATTTTGTCACGGGCCTCGTCCTTCACTTGGTCGTGCGCGACCCGCTCCAGCCCGCGCCGACGACGCTGCTCGTGCGTTTTGACAGCGGCGTCGCGCGCGTCGTCGTCGGCGCGGTGCCGCACGACGTGCTTCTCCAGCTGCACGTGGCCGACGCGACGGCGCTGCTCCTCGGCGCCGTCTCGCTGCTCAAACTCGTCCAGTATGGCAAGGCCTCGCTGACGCCACACGACGTGCGCACGACGCGGCTGCTCGCGCGGGCCTTTGACGTTGACGTGCCGCCGACGCTGCGATTCTAGTCGAGCGACAATGACGCAGGACGATCTGTCCTCGTCACAGATCCCGACACCCCGCACGGCAACAATGACGCAAGGATCATATTAAATGCAAGAAATAAACTCGGAATGCAACAACGTGTGACGACTCAGGCCGCGGCCTCTTTGGGTTCCTTGTAGTGGGCGAACGCGTGCTTCTTGGCCGCGCCATCGACAAACGCGAGCAGCTCATCGCTCATGTAGTACGTGCCCGAGGCCTGGTTGACTTTGCAGTCCTCGCAAAAGCAGAGGAGGATCGTGTCGATCGCAGTCTCGTACACATCAAGGAAGAAAGAAGCGATCGTGAACGAGAGGAGGCCGCAGACGAGGAGCGGGAAGACGGGGCTCGAAATGTTGGCCACGTCACCCGTAAAGAACGACGGGAGCTTGGTGGGTGGGTTGTTGATGAAGAGGAAGAGCATCATACAGGAAAAGCTCGTGATGAAGATCTTGCCGAGGAGTAGGAGGAAGGTTGAGATGACGGAGACAGTGGCGACGCGCGCGGCGTTGGCGAGAATCAACCCAAACGATTCCTTCATCGCGCCGCAGAACGACGTGCCTTTCATCGCAACCATAATGTACGCGTTCCTACGACGAGACGAGATGAGATGAGGATGACATGGGTGCGTCATGTGCTGTACTTGTTGAGGAATTTCATGCACTTTTCAAAGCACCAGAGGCAGCACTTGAACGCACACATGGCGATCTTGACGGCGACGTTGGCTTGCTGCGCGGATTTGAGCTTTTGGTCGACGTATTCGAGCACAAGGCGCGCAAATTGGATGAGCGCAATGATGAGCGACCCAAATGCCATCGAGCCCGTATGGTAGCGCAGCGTGCGCCAAAACGACCCGACGATCGGGAGACGACTCATGCTCTACGGTGTCAGACTCAAGCTCAGACTCAGAATCAGAGACATGTACGGCTTTGTTGAGGGTCCAGTAGTACTCGCAAACGGCGCCGGCCATGGTCGTGTAGCCCACTGCTTGGAGAAACTGCGACGTCCAGAGAAAGCCTACAACCCAACGACATTATGTGAGCGAACGCACGACGACAACGACAACGAACGGACCAAAGACGTGGTAGACGAGGAGGTAGTTGAGCACGTTGTTGTCTTGGGTCGCAAACTGCTGGTGCGCTTGGCCCGTGGCCGCGCCGACCGTGTCGACGACCGAGCCGGCCGTGATCGTGCCCGAGGACGCGAGGAAGGCGGCGGCGATGATCCAGTAGATGATGAACGCCGTGAGAAAGACGACGGGAATGATGGGGAAGAGGACAAGCATCGGCATGCGACCGACGGCCTTGGACGCTTCGCGGATGATGCCGACGGCGATTTGAATGCGGCCACACATGAAGATGAGAAGGAAGAGGACGAGGACATCCACGCCCATAAAGATGTAGGCCGCGTACGTCCAGTACTTGACTTGCGAATTGGCAAACGTCACGGCCGCCGACGCCGACGAGAGCTGCGACGTGACTTGGGAGATCGCGTCCGACGAGAGGCCTGTCTTGGCCAAGTTGGCAGCAATCTCGGAATTGTCTACAAGCGAGGCGTCAAACGAACGAACGAACAAATGAACGAACGAACGACGTACTGAGGAGCTGGCCTTTGTACGCGAGGAAAAAGGTCGTGATGAGTAGCATCACGATGACGAGGAGCACCGTGACCCACACAAAAAAGCCAGCGCAGAAACGCATAAAGACTAGCCAGACAAAGCCAAGGATGACGGCGGCAAGGACACCGCAAATCAAAATGGGCACGGCGGCCTTTTCGACGTCGCCGACCCACCGCGCAACGACAAACCAACCGGAATTGAGCGAGTCAAAGATGGGCGAGTTGGTCGCACTGGCCGTTTCGATCGTCTCGGTTTTCTTGACACAGGTTTGAATCCTCAAGAGGGAGGGATCGACGTACCGTCTGCAATTCCATGCACGAGGGCATGTGCTGCGCCGCGTACTTTGTGCAGCCGACGCTGCCGCAGTCGTAGAACGTTGCCGAGGGGCCACACATGGCTGGGTTGGACGACGGCGTGCAGTCGTCGATACAGCGCACCGACGACACTTGGGTCTCGGCGCCCAACTCCAAGCATCGAAAGAGCACTAGGACAACATGCATCGTCATCATCGTCATCTCGTCATGGCCTACCGTTGGTCGTGTTGACGTAAATCTTGAAGGGCGAGCCCGCGTGTTCGTCTTCAAGGGAGGCGCCGTACGAGGCCGCGGCCGTGCTCAAGACCGACTGGCCCGCGACGCCATACGTTTGCAACGCGTGGATGTACTGAGTCGTGCCACTTGCGTCGTGGTTGGATGGACACGCGGCCACACAGACGCCGTAGAGTTGCTTGAGGTTGGCCGGGCTGGTCGGGTTGAAGCCAGGGGTCGAGGCCATCGCGTTCAAATCTTGGGCGAGGCGCGGGTACGCGAGGTATTGGTACCCCGAGAGGTCGTACTCGACGTTGGACGAAGGCAAAGTGCCCTTGGTGCCACAGACGCGGCCTTGAAAGTCCATGCCGTAGATCAACCTAGACAAACATGAGGACAACGTGTCGAGACGTTGGATAATACCGTTGGGGTTTGCCCTTGGTGAATGCAATGATTGAGATGACAATCATGCCAATCCAAAAGATGACAAAGAAGAGCATGCAGAGAATGTCGGTGCACTTGCGGTTCGATGGCTGGAACGACGAGCCCTCGGTCGTCGTTGTCGTTGTCTTGGTGTCGGCCGCAACTGGCGGCGGCGGTGCTTGCTACGACTCATGTCATTCTCTCTCTCTTGGTAGTCGATGGGCAATGAAGACGTACCCCTTCGACAATCGGCTTGCTCGTCTTGCTTCCCATGCTTTGGCTCAATGGGACGAAGAAGAAGAGTGAAACTTGCAAGTCACACGCGAGACGCCAACTATTCTAGGCGAAACCGTCTATTTTTAAACTTGGCTATCAATAGCAGCACGCCGTGGCAAAATAACTTTAGTGCCATGTCACTGCCGAGATGTAACGGCCCGCGTCGGATCTGAAACCGCCGACGCGGGGCGTCGCGTCCCGTCGTCGTCGCCATCATCGCTGCCAGCGACAATCAAGTCGAAGTAGAACCGCACGACCGTGTCTTGCACCGCGTCACGCACGATGACATACTCGATCGCGTCCAGGACCGCCCGCCGCCGCGCCGCACTACACTTCCATCTGTCAACGAGACGACGCCCGCGCCCTGTACCTCGAGAGTGCAATCTTGGCGAGCGCTTTGACAGCGTGTCGATGGCCATCGATGGGCATGTCCGGTTGCACGAGGAGCGACACAAACGCGGGGATGCAGCCAGCGTCGACGACTCCGCGCCGCGCGTCGTCTTCTGCGAGGAGCCGCGTCAGGACCGAGAGCACGACGACGCGGGTAGGTGTCTCGGGGCAGTATAGCGCATCGACGAGCGCCGAGAGCACGGGCGCGGCACACATCTCGGCGACGACCATGTCGTGCGTGCGCGCGGGGTGGAGCTTGGCGTTGCCGTCGAGCGCGGCGAGGAGCGCGGCGGCGCCGACTGCGTGCGACGCGGCGTCGTCGTTCGCGCGGAGCAACGCGACAAACCCCGCGACGTTGGTGTAGCCCAAATGGGTGTGGAGCGAGAGCGCGTGCGCGAGGACGTGTGTGGCGGCAGTGCGAACCGACGACGGCAACGACGACGACGCGGCGATCGCGACGAGGACATCGACAGCGTGCGGGTCGTGGACGAGCGGCTGATGCGGCTGGAACGCCAAGACGTTGGTCATGGTTTCGAGGATGCGACCTAGCAACATCGTGTGAAACGCATCGTCGAGTGGCCAGTCGTGGGCGAGATGGAGCAGTTCACCAAAGAGCGAGAGCTCCAACGGGGACGACTCCGAGCCTTGCAGCGCAGCGTGCCACGTCACAGCCGACGTCGAGAGCTGGAGGAGCTGGCGCGTCGCAATGTCTTGGCTCTTGGGGTGTTTGCCGTGCATGCAAAAGAGCAATTCTTGGATGGCCAACGGCGGCGGCGGCAATGTCGATGGGCGATTGAACTGGCCCAAGGCAGGGTCGTGGAGCAGGGCGACGATCGACTCGATCGTGGACGCGATGGACGGATTGGACGACGCCAGGACAAGGAGGCGCGGGACGAGCTGCTGGCTCGACAAGCTCTCGAGCGCGTTTGGGCTCATGCGGCCAAAGGCGACGATGAGGTCGAGGACCGAGGCGAGGTGGTTTGGATGGGCGAGGATGGGCGGGGCCGAGAGAAGCTGCGTGAAGAGCGCCGCGGTCGCAGCGACGTCAAGGTGCATAAGATCATGCAGTGCTTGAAGCGCCAAGCGCAGCACTGCCATGGACGGAAGTGAGAAGAGACCAAGGAAAAGCGTACCGTTGTCGTTTGTTGAACAACAGAGAGATGCCACGTGTGAGACAGGATGGAACGACACGAGAGATGAGGACTCATGTTGCATGCCGACATGGCTGGCCGCGAGTGCACAGAGGGTGTGTCCCATGAAGCGCTGCCATTGCTCCCATGTCGCAAAGAGGCGGGGGAGGTCGACGTCGTCGATGATGGCGGCGGTGTTCTCACCAGGACTTGCATGATGCATCGCGGCAAACACATGCGATTCGTTCTCTACACGATGTATCAGAGTCAAGATGAAGGACGACATCATACGCAGGATCGTGCCCACAAGAAGCGACGCGGGGAGGAAGCATCCGGCTTCGTTCTGCAAGGTCTCGATCGTCCGCGGGGGCTTGGAGCGGAAGAGCGACGCATACGCGGCTTCGGCGCGCAAGAGGACGTCTTGGATGGTATCGCTCGTTGCCGACGGAATCACAAAGTGATCGTCGTCGACATGCACATAGAGCAAAAGATCCATCGCATATGGACGCTTGAAGTGGAAACGAGTAGTGTCCCGTAACCCTCTTGCACGTCATATGTGGAGACTGGTGCGATGTCGACACAAGTGGGAAAACATCCCAGTGTGCCCCACCGAGCAAACAAGTTGCTTTGAAGCATCCGTACATTATCCGGATGAACCTTTGACCACCGCAACACAATCTCTCGAACCTTCTTCGACGCAACCGCATTCGAATATGGCGACCTTCACCGACGCCGAGAAAGCGCTCATCTTTAGCACGTTGGAATTCCTTGCGCCGCTTTCGGGCAAAACCGGCGTGGACGGCGAGAATGTCGAAGTGGGTCTCCAGTGTCTCCGGTACGACGCATCATGCTGCCGCATCAGTCGCTCCATCGACTCACCCCTCCATGTAGCGAAGCGTTCAACGTCGACCCCACCAACGCGGCGTTGAAGCAATCCTTGGGCTTGAAGAATCACTCGCTCCTTGACATTTTCTCTGCCGGGTGCAAGTCGTTGCAGCTCGTGGTACGCGAGCAACGCGGGCGACCGTCCCCTTTATGGAGTGTTGTAGACTGCCGCGCCGACCGCCGCCGCCACGGTGGATCCCGTTGTGGCTGCCAGTACGACAACTTGCCCACGCTCAATCCTAAGTGTTGTGTGCATTAGACCCGGGGTTGTGGCAAAAATGGCTTGCCAAGTTGGAAGCCAAGGGTTTCTTCAACGGTGTCACGGAGGGCACGCCTGGTCCGTCCGTATATGTCCATCCCGTTGCTTACCGTGGGGCGTAGAATACGACGAGTTGTACAAAAAGGCGTTGAGCAAGTTTAAGGAAAAGTTTGGCGACTCCAAGGCGTCGTCGACCCCCGCCGCGGCCGCCGCGGCCCCGACGTTGTCGAAGGCGGAAAAGGAAGTCAAGGCGGAAGCGCTCAAGGCCAGTGGTGCGTCTTCCACCATCAACTTTGTGACCAGACTCTTATGATGACATATGCAGGCAATGCCGCACTGAGCGCCAAGGACTATATCAAGGCCGAGGACTTGTACACGCAAGCGATTTCGTTCTCCAAGGACGGCCCGCAGTCGCACATTTATTTCTCCAACTTGGCAGCAGCGCAAATGTATTTGGAAAAATACGACGACGTGATCGACAACTGCGAACAGGCGATTGCGCTCAACGTACGTGGCCCCGTGTCTTGCTCAATGATGGCTCATCTTGACGGTAGCCGAAATACGGCAAGGCGTACTCGCGTCTCGGGTCTGCCTTTATCCAATTGGAAGACTACGAATCGGCCATTGACGCATTTGGCCGTGGCCTTGAAGTCGACCCGACCAATGAAATGTGCAAGTCGGGCATCAACGACGCCCGCAACCGACAGAGCCGTTTGCAGACGCGGTCGGCGCCGGCCGCGGGGGGTGGTATGCCTGGCGGCATGCCCGGTGGCATGCCGGATTTGAGTGCCTTGGCCGGCATGATGGGCGGCGCCGGTGGTGCCGGTGGCCTCGCTGGCCTCATGAGCAACCCCGCCATGCAACAAATGGCCGCGCAGATGATGCAAAACCCCCAGATGATGTCTATGTACGGATTGATGTTCCCTATCATGTCGTTGCTCATGGGAGATAGGGCCCAAAACATGATGAAGGACCCTGCGATGATGAGCCGCATGATGGGGGCCGTGGGCGGCGGCGGTGCCGCGGGTGGTGCGCCGGACCTCGGCAGCCTCTTGACGCCCGAAGCGATGGAATCGTTCCGCTCGAGCCCCCAGGTAGAGACGACGTTCGATTGCCGTCGAGTGAGGGAGGGCATTGGAGTAGGTGAATGCGATGCGCGGCGACCCCGTCATGGCCGATTTCTTCCATGACATGGACGCCGGTGGTCCCCAAGCGGCGATGCGGTAGAGGAATCTCCATATTTGTTTCTCCATGTTGACATGGTTATGTAGACACATGTCGGACCCTGCCGTGGCCGCCAAGCTCCAGGGTCTCTTGAGTACCATGATGTAACTTTCGACGCACATGTGTTGTTTTTTGAACAAAGATGGACTGTTGTTTGATGAGTTACTCGTCCGTAAACTTGTGCGCGCCTTCCAAGAAGGTCACGTATTCCTTTTGCTCCTTCAAGTCAGCAAACTGCGTGATAAAGTTGGCCAGGTCGTCGTTGATGTGTCGCTCGTTCAAGTAGTCGGCGAACGCTTCTTGGACGTCTTCTTCCAAGTCGGCAAAGCGCGGGCCTTGGTAGTCCGAGTCGTTCAATTCGTCCGCGGTTTCCGTGTGCATGACCCCATCGACCGTGAGGACGCTGCTGGCCACGCAGTCAAAGATGAGCGCTTGGTTGTCCTTGACGATGCGCGCCGTGAAGCGAATGCACGGCAAGACGTCGTCGTCTTCTTCGCCCTCGCCTTCCTCTTCGGCTTCTTCGTCGTATTCGGCCTCTTCTTGGAAGTCCGCGACGTCTTGGCAGTTGAACTTGATGTCAATCAGTTCCTGCTTGTGCTTGCCGAGGAGCACGATGTCCATGTTGCCAGGAGTGTCTTGGATCTTGAAGTTGGCAAGCACCTGCTCGCGGAGCGATTCGAGTTCTTCGCCAACAAAGCAGTTCGCCTTCTCTTCCGTGAGTTCACGGCCGAGGAGCGACGAGAGTCCGGTCGAGAAGCGTCGCGCGACGGGCGCGGTCTTAAGCGAGAGAGACGAGAAGCGCGCGAGCATGATTGACGATGTGTGGCCGACTGCAAATCCAAGATTGTCTGGTGCTGGTGGGAGGCAAAAAAACGTTTTTTACGCACTGGGTATGTCTAAATAAAATGTTTTTCAACATTTTGTTTTCACCGACTTTCTAGAACGTTTGCGACTTCGACGATGGGAATCTCATCGAGGTGGATGGATGAGCGGTAGAGGCCCGAACGCGAGGGAGCGCATGGGAGATGAACTCGAGAGGAAGATGAAAATCTTTCAGGATGGACAAGGAGATTGACCCTGGGAAGGCGCACCGCGATGTGAAAGCGCCATGTAAGGATGCGAATGCACTTGCAAAGCACTTAGCCATGCAGAAGTGGTTGAGGTCGATGATGGGATTGAGACAGCCACGCTCAGAATACGCATGACGGAGATGATGTCCTTGTGGCGGTGACACAGGGAATGAGAGGGCAGGCTGTTGGATATGCGACTCCTCGCATGTGACGTCGATCCTAGGCCAACCGATACGCATGTGGACTTCACTGTCCTTCGTCGTCTTCATGTGAGCTCGTGCATGCATAACAGCATGGACTTGCTCATTCTTGTGCGTGCATGCCCACCACATGATGGAGGATGGCAGCGATCGCAGGCAGTTCGTGGCGGCGCGCTGACCAAGGCCACACCAAGAGAACGTTCCACGTCAAATGCAGCAACATTTTGTCCTAAAATACATTATACTCGGACTTTGTATTGGACGCTGGTAATGAGGAAAAATATCCCAACGTGTCATCGACGTGATCTTTTTCGCTCATTTTCGGATTCGCACATTTCCACCCGCACACCACACACACCATCATGACGACAGGTCTCCGTACGATTCAGCCGCAAGACGTCCGCGCGTTTGCGTACGACCCCGTTGAACCCCTTGCCCTCGAGCAGGCACGCGCCATCGTCCAGGACGTCCAAGCGCGCTCGGAAGCAGCAGTCCGCGACCACGCCGTTCGGCTCAGCGATCTTCCGTCCACGGACGCGCCGCTTATTTTCGGCCGTGAGGCCCTCAAGCAAGCCTACGACTCTCTCCCAGCCTCGGAGCAGCAACTTCTCGTCCGCACAAAGCAACGCATTGAAGTCTTTGCCCAGGCCCAACGCGCTTCGATCACGAGTTTTGCGCGGCCGATTCCCGGCGGCCAAGCCGGCCAAGATGTGTCGCCCATGCGCGTTGCGGGCTGCTACGCCCCCGGCGGTCGGGTACGATTGTCATCTTCCTCCTTCTTCTCGGACTCGCTAAGTCGACGACAATAGTACCCGCTTCCCTCGTCGGTGCTCATGACGGCCGTCACGGCGCGCGTCGCCGGCGTGTCCACAGTCATCGTCGCGTCGCCGCGTCCCGCCGTCGCAACCCTCGCCGCAGCGTACCTCTCCGACGCCGACATGCTGTTGGCGGTCGGTGGCGCGCAGGCCGTGGCCGCCATGGCGTACGGCCTCGACGGCGTTGGGCTTCCTCCGTGCGACATTATCGTCGGCCCTGGCAACAAGTACATGCGTCCACATCATATACCATGTCCTCACTCCTTTTCTAGATGGGTCACGGCCGCCAAGTCGCTCGTCTACGGCAAGTGCGCAATCGACATGCTGGCGGGGCCTTCGGAATGCCTCGTCGTCGCCGACGCCGCCGCGGTCCCCCATGCCGCGACCATCGCCGCCGACCTGCTTGCGCAAGCGGAACACGACACAGCCGCCGTGCCCATCCTTGTGACCGACTCGGCCGCGCTCCTCGACGCCGTGAATGCCGCCATCGTCGCGCAATTGGCGACGCTGTCGACGGCGGCGACCGCGACAGTCAGCGTGAGCAAGGGCTTTGCCGTCCTCTGTCCGTCGCTCGCGAGTTGTGTCGACGTTGCCAACATCCTCGCGGCCGAACACGTCGAAATCTTTTGCGCCGACGCCCAGGCAGTCGCCAACCGCATCGAGCATTATGGGTATGTTTTGTCATGTGGTGAAATATCCTTGCTCATGTGGATATCTAGTGGCTTATTTATCGGCGCGCGCGCGGCTGAAGTCCTTGGCGATTATGGCGTCGGGCCCAATCATGTCTTGCCCACGGGCGGCACGGCGCGGTACACGGGCGGACTCTCGGTGCACACGTTCCTCCGCATCCGCACGTGGATGCGCATCGACGACGGCGCCGCGTCGCAAGATGCCGTCCGCGACGCTGTCCAGCTCGCGCGCATCGAAGGACTCGAGGGACATGCGCGGGCTGCGGAACGCCGCTTATTGTAATCGAGAGATGTTGACCATTATTATATGGAGACGAGTTGGCGGAGCGTCGCGGCTTCGCGCGGAAACGCGTGGGCGAGGAGCGCGAGGACGTCGATCTGGTAGTCGCGCCACGCAAAGTAACCGAGGAGGATGAAAAAGGTGAGGTAGACCATGCGGTCGATCCACGCCATGTAGTTGGTCGGCGGTGGCGGCGGGCGTTTCCCCGCGAGGGCGTCGCGCTTGGCGTCGGCCACCATCGCGCGGATCGTGTCTTCTTCGAGACCCAACATCGATTGCAGCTTGTCGATGCGCACTGCGCGCGCGGCTTTTTCAACTTCGATCGCATCGAGGTGTGCCTGTCGCTGTCGTAGGGCTGGCGGGGGTGGAAGCTCGTTGAGGATATCTGGGGTGTCGTCTATGTCAAGATCTTGTGCCGCGCCATTTTGGGCGGCGGTGGGAGACATTTCGTCTTCCTCCTTGATGGAGTAGTCAAAGGGCTCCCCTGGAAAATAGTTCAGCACGAGCAGAATGATCGCGCCGAGGCACACGCCGACGGCGACGCTTACGGCGCTCTCGACTTCGTGCATTTCGATCGTGTCGGTTCGTGAGATGGAGGTACATCCGGTTAAATGGCGACAGTATCCGGAAGAGGATCACTCCTGATGACACAGCATTTCGAAGAGAGACATGGCGAACGATCTCGCGGCGTGGTTCGAGCGGCTGTCCAAGTCGCAGCCGCTGGACGTGACAAGCTTGTTGCGTTTGATTGCGCTGGCAAAGGAACATTTGGCCGCCCAGCCGACACTCCTAGATCTCCCCGCTCCCATCACGATCTGCGGCGACATCCACGGCCAGTTCTCCGACTTGCTCACACTCATGTCGTTGGACATTGGGCAGCGCATCCTCTTCTTGGGGGATTTCGTCGATCGAGGGTCCCACAGTGTCGAGACCATCAGTTTCCTCTTGGTGCGCATGGTACGTCCAATTCTCGTCGTCAGTCCATGCTGATCGTCATTTGTAGATCCGCAATCCCGAATCGACCTACTTGATCCGCGGAAACCACGAAAGCCGACAGACGACGTCCGTGTATGGGTTCCAGACCGAATGCGACAAGAAATACAACGGCGACTCGCGCGTGTACAAGGGGTTCATGGACCTCTTTGATTACCTCCCCCTTGGCGCGATCGTCAACAACCAGCTCATGGCGATCCACGGGGGGCTCAGTCCCGCCATCCATTATCTCGACCAGATCCGCATGATCAACCGCGTCATGGAGATTCCGTCCGACGGCCCCTTTGCAGGTCCGTCGTTGTCTTGTCCTCCATCCACCCCTTTCATCGTGTTCTAGATTTGGTCTGGTCCGACCCCGAACCCAAAAGCAACGGCTTCCACTTGGTATATCCCGCCGACACGACTCTCTCTTTCCCTTGTCCTCATTGTCTCCATCTAGTCGCCGCGTGGCGCTGGGTACATGTTTGGTGGCGACATTGTCGAAAAGTTTCTCCACCTCAACGACCTCGAACACATCTCGCGGGCCCATCAGCTCTGCATGGAGGGGTACCAAGTGCTCTTTCGCGATACGTTTTCGACGATTTGGAGTGCGCCCAACTACTGCTACCGGTATGTCCATGCCCACACCTGTTCTCCATGACATCATAGGTTTGGCAACTTGGCCTCGGTCATGAGTGTTGGCGATCATCTCGAGGTATGTAATCTCTCTTGGCAAACAACGTCGTAACAATCTCCAGCGCGAATATAAAATCTTCCAGCAAGCCGGCGCGACGGCTCATGGCAAGATGGACATGCCTGCCACGTCGACCGACGTCGTCGACGCAGGGTACTTTACATAGAGTCAAGTCGACGTGTTACTTTTTCTTTTTGCTGCGCTTGAACGCATTGAGCTTTGATTTAACCACCTTGGCCATCTCGACCGCGTCGTGGTAGACGAGCGAGTCGCGGTGGTTGTATCTACGCGCCATCGAGTCAGTTTATATCGTCGCCTCTTTCTCTTACAATTGAGCATTGTCAAAGAGGAGCTTGAAATCGCTCTCCATCTCCCCAAACGAAGAATACTCGTCTGCTTCGATACGGCTTTCGATCGTTTGCAAGTCCATCGCCTCGTTCACAATCGTGTAATAGTCCCTGCACACATGCAATTCACGGGGGTACTAAATTCGCTTGGGACACGTACGGATAGT
The DNA here is from genome assembly GCA_009835185.1 of Aphanomyces stellatus. Lineage (NCBI taxonomy): Eukaryota > Oomycota > Saprolegniomycetes > Saprolegniales > Verrucalvaceae > Aphanomyces > Aphanomyces stellatus. The sequence continues at coordinate 29,877 of VJMH01007322.1, forward strand.
CAGTCGCCGAAGGTCGTTCGATAAACAACGTATGCCGCAATCGACCCTTGCTGTCCTTGACCTTGAGCACGGCATCGTACACTTGACGCAGCCGCTCCGTTGTCATCTACGCAAAACCGCTCATGACGACCATTCAAATTCCACACAGACCTCAACGACATAGGCAGAGTTGCTACTGCTGCTACTGGGAGCGGCAACTTTTTGCTTTTTCGAAGATGGCTTCATTTTCATCAAATTTTGCGTTTCATCCTCGTCGTCGCCCCCGCCTTCGTCCAAGATTTTTGAAAACTGCGCCTCCGACATGTCGCGATACGACACGTCCTTGCGTTTTCGCTTGAGGTCGATTTCGGCCGCCAAACTGACGGGGTCAATGTGTTCTTTCAGAGTTTCCGCAGCGTCGGCATCCTTGAGCCACGAGGGCACATCGTTTGTGTTCATGAGGCGGATGAACGCCGCACCGTACTGCTTGGCTTCTTTCTTGGAACGTTCTTGGTCAATATCTTGGTACAGTTTTTCTTCCGACGGTGTCAGGGCCATGATCGAATTCAATTCGTCATTGTCGATGACCAGGGCTTCCTCGGTCGCCTCTTCGTTTTCCATTTTAATCAACGACTCCAACATGGCCCGTCGATCCGCTTCCTTGGACTTGGCATGGAATTTCCCCGCTTCGACAACCAAATTGTTCATGTTGAGTTTCTCCGTCGCGCGACTCAGAATTTTCTCTTCGATGGGAGAATTTGTAATGAGGCGGAACACGCGCACTTCATTCTTTTGCCTAGAGTCGCTGCGGTGACCCAACTTGAATGCTTAATTTGGAGCATACCCGATGCGATGGGCGCGATCCTGAGCCTGCGCGTCCATGGCCGGGTTCCAATCACTGTCAAAAATAATCACAGTGTCTGCTGTTGCCAAATTCAACCCGAGGCCACCGGCGCGGGTACTCAAGAGGAAAATGAAGTACGGCGAATCGGGCGCGTTGAACATAAACATGCGTTGTTCACGCTCGTCTGCCGACGTGGACCCATCGAGGCGCAAATAACGAAATCTATATCAAAACAATGAAAAATCATTCACAAGGGGCATTCATTCGTGCAAAGTGCACAGAGTCGTACCCGCGGTAGTTGAAATAGTCTTCCAAGACGTGCATGAGTTGCGTCATTTGAGAGAACATGAGAACGCGATGGCCGGCAGCGTGGAGCTTTGGGAGCATGCGGTCTAGCAATTCAAACTTGCCCGACGAGCGGACAATATCGAAGTCGATCGGGTATCCCTGGGTCTGAAACAAATACGGGTGGTTGCACACTTTCCGAAGTTGCATCAAAATATTCGACAGCCCCTTGGCGGTAAACGATTTCTTTGAGTCGTCGCCGCCACTCGTCGACGACCCCTCCATGAGCAACGACCCCCCTTCTTGGATGCGTCGGTACATGATTTTTTGCCACCCCGAAAGTTCACAGCGGAGCACGCGTTCGACTTTGTCGGGCAATTGGTCCAAGACAGAGCTTTTGACACGACGAAGCAAGAACGGACGGAGCACTTGATGCAGGCGATTGATGATCAACATGCGCTCTTCGTCGCTCAGTTCGTTCGTCTCGCCCGTGCCTGTGAAATGGGAGAACGGTTTGCTGAACCACTGCTCAAAATTGTCGACGCTTTCGAATATGGTTGGCAAGAGGAAATTCAAGAGCGACCACAATTCTGGGAGCGAGTTTTGGAGCGGGGTGCCTGTCAAGAGCAAGCGATTGCGTGACGTGTAGAGCGATCCGAGCGTCATGGCGAATTTACTCTGGGCGTTTTTCATGCGATGGCCTTCGTCGACAATGATATACTGCCAATCGTATTTGCGCAACACGTGCTTGTCCTTCATGATGTACTCGTACGTGGTCAAAAGAACATTGAATTGAACGCTGGCCATTTCCAAGCGGAAAATATCCTTGCGTGCTTGCGGATGCCCTAATAAGTAGAGTGGTTACGTTTGTCGACTGAACATATCAAACGTGCGCTACCTTTGTACACGACCATGACAATATCTGGCGCCCATTTTCGGAATTCATTGACCCAATTGGACAGCGTTGAGAGCGGGACGACGACAAGAAACGGGCCGTGGTTGTGCTTGATTTCCATGATGTACGTCACGAGCGAGATGGATTGAATAGTCTTCCCCAGCCCTACACCACAAATTACATGCACGAAGAACCGAGTTGGGTACCCATTTCATCTGCCAAAATGCCGTTAAGCCGATTGTCGTACAACGACACCATCCATTGCAACCCACGCAATTGATACTCCTTGAGATCGCCCCCCACGAGCATTTGCGGCTGGCGGGGCATTTCACTGTTGACAGCAATGCCCAAATAGTCCAATTCTTCGTCAATCTCTTCCCCCGATTCATCTTTCTCACCCGACGATGGACCGCCAGGAATGAGACCATATTTCTCCCGATGGCTCTTCACGAGGGCTCGAATGCTGTCCAAGTACGTGTTTGTTTGCGACAACAAATATGTCAAGCGCTCGTTCTTGGCTTCCGCCACGAGCTTGGAATACGCTGCCATATCGTTTGCCTTGAGGGCCTTCAAACGGAGTTTTTCCTGCCGATCTTCTTCTCGCTCGGCCTTGTTTGCCTACACACAACGACCGATGATGCCGAGTTGAACGATGGGGTATTATTTACCTTGGATTCGACAAACGCTTTGACGTTGCGAGACACCTTGCCCAAGGATGCCACCCTCGCCTTGTGAAAAGATTGGAATTCTCGCGCATGCGACAACACAGCTCGCAAGTACACATGCCGCTGAGCCCGTCGCTTCTTCTCATTCGAGAGGGACTTCATTCGACGCTCGCGGTCCGAGGGGTCGTAGACAGAAAGGACGGGGCGTTTCCGTTTGAACCAATGTCGATCGACTGAAATGGGGTCGCCGAGGCGGGCTAATTGGACGTGATACGCAAGCATCATTTGATCACGCAAATGGGCTTGGAGGATGCTCAGTGTGTCTGTAGGCTCAGAATCGTCGTCGTCGTCGAGAAGTTCCGGCATGATAAAATGTTCCAAAGCAGGAGGGGCCACGTACACCAATTGTTGATCCCCCCGCTGCCACTGCAACGGCTTTTTCTTCGCCTTCTTCATGGGAACGACAGGGGCGATCTCGATCTCTGCTTTGACGTCTTCAATCAACGCGAGGGTCACCGTTTCGACTTTGCTTGGCTCCACGATGGGTTCTGTTTTCACGGGAGACAAGAGTACTGCGGGAGTGGGGGCAGTTGGGACGTGGGGGGCGGGAATGTTGTTGGCTTTGAGTAATTCGGTATCCTTTGCGATGAGTTCGTCCATTGTTCGACTGAGCATCTTGAATGTGCGGATCTGTTGATGGAGATGCGTCAATTGCGGTTCTGTGAAAACGGGTTTCTTTGCGGCCGTTGAGGTGTTGTTCCCGATTGATGGTGCGGGAGGTGCTACGGCGGCAGTTGGAGGCGGTCTTTTCGATGCTGCAACGGTGGACGCGATGTTGTTGGGCTTCGTAGTGGGAGTTGGGGGTTTGAGGCTGTTGGACGACGAATTTGCCTTTGCGTTGTTCGTTGCGGACGCGGGGGAGTCCGCTCCCGCCAACAAAGCGTCGGCAGACGCGGACGTTGCTGACGCCCCTGAAGAAGTATTCGCGGACGTCCCATTCACGGACCCATGTCCCTGTCGAACTTCGGCAATTCGCTGTTGGTGTGACCGCAAGACTGCAACAATTTGATTGTAACGCGGATCGCTCGTTCGGCCTTCCTCGCGCATGCGAACGGCCACTGCCATCAACTGGCGCAGTTCCGCGGCACTTGGATCCATGAACACTACCTTTCCTTCGCTTCGCTCGTGGTCTCGAATTGCGCGGGATGGCGATATCGCAGATCAAAAATCTCAAAAAAGACCGCTGATTCGCGCTGTATCCACTCTTGATACTGAAATTCGGGGTTTGAATGCCACATACAAAATCCAAGGTATACAATCTACCTTGGACTTTGTATACCCAAGAGTGTTTAAGGCCGTGGATCAAGCAGATCACCCATTGGCCAAAATCCCGTTTTCGAATCGTCATAAAAATCCATTCTGCGCGCAATGATACGCGGGGCGCGCCGCTGCTAGAAAGTCCGCTCAGTTCTGGCGCGAGACGAGATATGAACATCCTGTTTATGCAAGTCGAGGACGACCATGGCTTCATTTTGTATTCAGCTTTCGAACAGAACACTCGCGAGTCTTCTGAAAATTGTGCGCCTTGCCAACTCCTCCACGATATACTCCAGGTCACATATATACATACACCTCGTCTATTCACTTGAATTCACGTCCTCGTGGAACACCTGCTGCAGCTCCAGGGGAGTCGATGGAACAGTTGACTGACTGAGTTCCTCGTCGCGCCACCCTTTACCTTGGCGTATATTGACTTGCAGTTCATGTTGAGATGCTATGTGTGTGTGCCATGTCCCTGGATGGAGATGACGAGCGGTTGCTGCTGAATGACTCTTGGCCGTTTGGAGCGTTTCGGCTTGATGCTTTTCTTGCGCCACTTACTGCATTTTATTTATTTATTCATTATATCTTTTCTTTTGTATTGGAGTGAAATAAAAATGTCATCTCCGACAGATCGCGTATCCGGATTTTCGAATTTTTACAAAAATTTCACGTCCATGATTGTTTGAGCGCTATCCGGATAGCCCCGCCTGCACCCCAAATGATTTCTCTGTTCTGGCGCGATTGAAAAGGGTCCATTCTCCATTTTCCAGCTCCGAATCAACATCATGCTTGCCGCCGGTGAAATTATGCACATAGATGAAGTCTTGCGAGAGAATGCGCTCCACCGCTCCGTGCGTGTGACTGGCCGGTACGAACATGCCCCCATCGCGACTACTCGTTCCACTCCTCATGCCTGGCGAATGTAGATTGGACGCGTATGACGCGAATAAAAGCCTTGCTGCCCTGTCCTTCCAGAATGCGACCATCGTCGTATCAACGGAACTGCTTGTGAATTTTGACTTTATGATTGGGTCCATGTATCAATTCATCGGAGAAACCTATGCCCATGAGGTAGACGTCTACGGCATTGTTTCATCTCATGCTGACGTGCAGGGCAAACTGCAACTCCGTGCTCGTGTTGGCCGCAACGTCGATGGCTTGGACATTCAAATGTTCACGGACGCACTCAAACTGCGCCGTGATTTTATCAAGACAACTATGGCCGCATAGAACACCACCAAACACCCTCCCGCCAAAACACATCATCCTATCTATTGGTCCATAGATTCCAAAACTTGTCAAATTGTAATGATTCCTCTCTTCGTCTTGATTCCGTCTTCTCTCTCTCGCGTCCTAACGCGAGAAAGAACAGAATCAACATCGCAAGGCCCAGTCGCTCGCCTCTCGAATGGACTCAGAGCATCTCCACCGCGGCGACGGTATATGGGACGGTAAATGAGCATGAAATGAACGACGGTAAATCTTTTTGTGTCGCGTGTTGCCCCACCCACGGACGGTGTATTGCGACGGTACAATTTTCTCCACTCTGATTGGGCATTCGCCAAAATTGGCAATAAAATGCGTCCTCGAACCGTCGACGCCAAACAGGGCAAATTTAGCGTCGAGCGGCCCAAATTTACCGTCGACGGTATCGAGTTTGGTGTTTACCGTCGCGCGGTGGGGTTGCCCAAAACACGAAATTTCATAAAACACACGCAAAACACACTTAGCGTCACACATACCGTCGTGCGGTGGAGATGGCATCAGCCATGTTGCTCTTTCTTCGGGTTGAAGACCTGTTCGAACCATCCGGATACGATAGATGCTTTCGGTTGCTGGGCTTGTGATCCCTTTCGACTTCTGGCAGTTGGACGTGCATGGAGGAATGATCTCGTCGTATGAAGAAGCCCGAAGGGCCAACATCGCACGGAACAAAGCCATGCTCGAATCCCTTGGAATTGAAAAGGTTGTGGTCAAGACTTCCATCAAAAGGCAGCGCAAGAAGTCTGAGGTGCCGGCACGGCGGTCGTCTCGTGTCGAGAAAGTACTGGTGGTGCGTGCAAAGATACAACAAGTGCTGGAAGACGACGATGAGTTGTTTCGACAAGAGCATGCGCGCCGAGTACGACAAATGCGCGAGCAAGCAAGACAATTGAAGCACGAGCGAGAGGAACTGGGACGCATGCGGCGGGAAGAGCAAGAGCAGCGCCGCATGGAGAAACTCCTTGAGATTGAACGGAAACGGCAGCAACAAACCGATGAGCGGCGTCGACGACAGCTTGAGTTGAATGCAAAACGCATGGAAAAACAAGAGAAAGAGCGCTTGCGAAATGTGGTGGTGCTCAAACTGCCACGCGCCTGGGCCACCACAACGCCATTGACGGAGAAACATGACAACGACGATGAAGATGACGAGGATATTGAAGTGGACGACTTCTTTGACGACGAAAACGAAGATGGAGATGCCGACGAAGAAGAGGACCTCGATGATGATGAAGACTTTGAAGATGGAGATGACGAAAACGCATTGTGGGTGAAAGGAAGTATCAAACGGCCACAAACACCGGAAATTGTTGAAATCGAAAGCGACGACGATGAAACCGAAGATGGGAGTGACGACGATGATTCAAGCGAAGGGGAGAGCGGAGATAGCGAAGATTGGGATGGTTGCGATGACGATGACGACAGTGCGGTCATGGCCTCGTTGTTGGACGAGCAGACAAAAACACTTCGGAGAAATGGCTTGTCGACAGCTGCTAAATCGCCGAACGCACATGTTGTGGTGCCAAGGGAAGAGGCGCTTGTGGTGAAGCTGAAACGGCCGCTGACAGAGGATCGACTTTCTTTGGACGGTAAACCGCTTGTGCTCAAGTTCCGGCATCGGCAACTGGTGCAGAAAATTCAAGAGCTCCAGAAACTCAACAATTCAGATGCGATGGAGATGCGCAAAAAGTCCCGCGTCCAAGACGCGGACATGGAATACGATGTGAGATTGAGCAAAGGCACACACGGTTTGTGTGTTGAATTCGGTGTCGAACAAAACAAGATTAAAGTGATGGGGTTCCGCCAGCCGCAGCCAGGACAGGTGGGACCCGCCGAAGCATCGGGAAAGATTTCATTGGGGGACGAATTAATTGCGGTCGAGGGTGAAGCTGTACGCGATGCAAGCAGGTTCAAACGATTCGTGCCCATTTTAAAAAGCGGTCTCAGTGTCACGCTTCGATTTCGACGGTGCTCGCAGCTCACATGACCGCCGATGTTCGAGCTATGTACGCATAGTATAAGATTGGGGTTACAACAAATCGTCTTCGTCGTCCATAGACACAGGCAACGTTGCTGTTGACTCTTTGGCTTCCTCTTCGAAATCGTCAAAGAGAGACCCTTGAGCCGGCGGTCGATGGCGCAGAGTTGGTTCAACCTTGGCCACTGCTGGTGACGGATTTGGTTTGAACGAAGGCGTTGGCGCGGCCTCTGCTTTGGTTTCCGGGTCATATTGATGCAAGTGGCGCCGCCACGCTTGTATCCGACCGTCCCACGCACGTTTGCTTGCAACGGCATATTTGTCAGGCGTGGACGGATGCACATTGCGTTTTCGGCGACTCCTGCATGAGATTGTCATTTGGAATGCAAAGGGAGTCCACACGTACTTGGGGACAGCTTCGATGTAGCGATCATATCCGATGGTGTTCTTGCCAAAATCGATTTGCTTTTGTCGCTGTGCTAGCTTGTGTGGGTCGGTCTCCTTTTGGTTCATCTGCCCCACAGGGTTGGTGGTTTGCGGAGTCTTGTCCTCAGATGGACTGATGTGGCTTTCCTTTTCCTCCCTGGGTCTTTGCTTCTTATCGGGCATGGGACTCACAAAGCGACGGCGTTTAACCTGGTACTCCTCAGGATCATGGCTCAGCCGACGGAATTCCCGTGCGCTTGGATCGACTTCGGCTTTACGCTTCATGGCCGAAACGGAAACTGAAAAATGGTGGGAAACTACTCATCCGGAATATTGAATATAAGAGAGTACTGTCCCGATATGCCTTTGAAAATGAATATTCATCGGTGTTTGGCGCGACGTCGATTCGCTGGACGGGAAAAACATTCGAAGATACATTTGCAATATGGTGGCCGAGTCAGCATATGAAGCGGAGCGCGCCGCCAAGATAGCGCGAAACAAGGCCATGCTTGCGTCTCTCGGCATCGAGAAGCCCGCCGAGAAGCCAGCCAGAGGCCGACCCCTGGAGTCGCGAAAGCGGCCCGTGGAAGAACCCATGCAGCGACGATCCTCACGGCTGCAGGAACAACCGCGGCCGACGTCAGTGGACTCTCCCATGCGCTTGCGACGGAAAGTGTCTCTGCAGCGGAATGTGTCGTATTCCGAAGTCGAAGCCGTCGTCTTATCTAAGATTGCCGAGACCAAAATCATCCTCGATCGGCATCAAAGACAGCGCCGGGGCATCTATCTCGAACGCGCAAAGAATATCAAGCCCAATAATGCGCGCACGGACACAACGTACTCGACCAATGTACGTCAACCACACCACATTCGCTTGGACCCACTGTTTGGATGTAGGAAAAGAATCGGAGGCTCATGAACGACACAGGCGTCGATGCCCCCAGGCGTATCGTGCACGAGTACCAAGTGTCCTTGGACCGAGGCAGCCACGGACTTTGTATAAACTTGGGCATCCTCAAGCAATGTGTTTGCGTTGTCAACTTTCGCCGACCTGCGCCAAATGTCCTCGGTCCCGCCGAGCTCTGCGGCCAGATCAAACCCGGCGACAAGCTTGTGAGCATTGATGGCCACATCCTCTACGGCGGCGACGACTTCAAGCGCCGGTGGGAAAGCTACAGAACGGCAGCGAAGATCACTCTCGGCTTTCGCCGTTTCTTGGGGGAAGCATGAGGGGGGGCGTATAATTGATTTATTTGAAATGTGTGCTGTTGCGACGCCAGTCCAGGATTTGAAACTCATACCCATAGGACGCCCCGTTTTTCGCTGTTCCATAATCCAGCACGAAATAAAAACCGAAACAATTTCATGCAAACGTCAAACACGTTGGAATTACTAGTATTGTCAATTTGGAGCTGTGTCTGTTACAAAGACAAAAGACCGCCAATTCAGTTGGAACGAAGCTGATGTTAAGACAATGGTATTGAGGAAGAGGTGGACAGTCCAATGAATATGTCGCCAGACTGATCAAATTGTCGATTTTTGTTGGATGGTCCCTCCCTGAATAAACGCAAATGATCCAAATTACACCCGGCAATCATCCGTTGAACTAGCCGAAACAATCGAAGCAAGGATAATTTGAACAGGTCAGGCCAAATATGACGAATTTATTTGGGTCCTGAAGAAAATTGCCTCTTTTCAGTAAATACTAGAATCTATACAATATTCAAGTAGTATTCACAAATAATTAATGAATTGGCCCAAAAACACAACTCCTGTAGAAATGCATGTCGCTGTTTCGGCCATTCGAACTTGTGCGCGCGGGATTGAGGATGTTGTCGGCCTATGAAGAGGAGCGATTGGCGAAGATCGCCCGGAACAAAGCGATGCTGGAATCATTGGGCATGGAAAAGATGAAAGTAACCCCACAGAAGAGACAATTGGCGAAGAAGATCGTCGACGCTCCACTGCGGCGATCTGCCCGGGTTGAACGCGCCGTCGCCGAAAGGGCGCGAAACAACGACAAGGTGCTCAAGGCACGGAAGAAGACGCGCGGCGTGAAGAAACATCGAACTCAACCAGCATCCACCACTCGATCGCCCGACTTGATTGGACGCCACACGGTACGTACGCATCGCATCATCTCTCTGACGGTGTGCCGCAGGTGACACGCGAAGCGCAACCAATCGACATGGCCGCAACCGCGCGACGGCAACAGACGCTCATGGTACTGAAATGTGATTCCATTTCTCATGCGCCTGTAGGTGTCGTCCGAGATACTCCGCGGCATCCCCGCGCACACGATCCTCTCGTCTGCGTCGACGATGTCGGCCATTTCGATCAAGGACCTGCACGTCGAGGTCCCCCCCGACACGCACATTGGGTCGGTGCTCTACCCCGTGGGGAAATTCGCGACCATGATGTGGCTATGTCCGGGGCATCGGCCGAAATTCTCGCTTCTCCAGAGCCACCAGGTCTGGTCAAACGCAATCGTGCTCTTTATCAACGTCGACTTGAACGACCGGTACGACCCCATCATGCATGTTCTCGCCACGACGGTATGCGTAGATACACAAATGACTTTTCGCGCCTTGACGACTCGCCACATCTGTTTGTGAATTGGTTTGCACGGGTGAGCACGACGACACTGTATTTGAGCGTGACGTAGTTGTAGAATTCTCTCACGGAAGAAAGCCCTGTGATCCAGCAGCTCATCCAAGGAACTCTGTCAAGCCAAACGTCACGGATAGAAAAGCCGACACACAACAAGCCAACACTTCTCTTCTTTCGCTTTGCACAGGTAATCGCGACGACCATCTGCCATCGTCATATCCGCTTACGAGATTGTTCTAGGGGCCGTATGTCTACGGTGGACGCCTCGGATATGTGCGCCACAATGTCAAAGGCCACTCGTCGTCCATTGGATTTCAGTTCGAATTGCTCGATGCTGCGCGTTTTTGTCCGGCCTTGAACGCCCTCTTGACCCCAAAAGAAGACGACGGCCCGACAGCATGATGGAGGATCCAAACATAACGACGATTTAACGGCTTGGGCTTTCAGTGGCGTTCTTTTGCATCTGCACTTGGATCGACGCAATGGTTTCTTGGATCTTCGTGGTGACTTGATCCTTGACTTTCGACCTTTTTCATTTCCTTCTTCAAGTCGAATGCCTGCTCTACCATGTTGTTCTCGTTCTGCTGCTGGACGATCAATTGTTGCTGGATCGCCAAGACCGACACCTACTCACAAGGCACAAGTCGGCCACAGTCTGCCAAAAACTCTACAAAGACGTCGTCAAATATCGCTTCCAACTTCCACCGTTATATCAAGTGCTTGTTCCGAGGCGACTTGTCATATATGCAAATTTTTCCACGACCACCTTCGTCCTTCGTCGCCTGGATACGCAAGTCGGGCACAAGTTCCTTCAGTGAATATGGATGTACATGTGAATTGGTTTGCACAGATGGGGACGACGACAATGAGCACGACGAACGTGACGTAGGTGTAGAATTCTCTCCCAGGGACTCAGTCTAGCCAGACATTGCGAATTGAAAAGCCGATACACAACAAGCTGACACTCCTGTTCTTCTTCCGCATTGCACAGGTACATGACGACCACCTGTCATCGTCATAACCCACGACGTCAAAGACCAGTCGTCGCCCATTGAATTGCTCGCTGCTGCTCCTTCGTTAAATGCCCTCTTAACCTCAAAAGACGAAGGAGGCACAAGAGCGACAGCATAATTGAGGTTCCAAATTGACTACGATTTAACGTCCAAGGGCCGCTTGGGCTTGGACACCAGCGGCCCCGGCGCTTTCAGCGGCGTTCTTTTGCATCTGCATTTGAATCGACGCAATGTTTTGTCGGATCTTCACGGCGTCTTCTTCCTTGGCAGCCAACTTCTTTTCGACCTTTTCCATTTCCTTCTGGATAAACTCGAGGCGCTTCGAGACGTTCGACTTGGCTTCCGACGTGTCTTGCTTGAGCAAGACGGGGCCAACGAGCTTGAATACCTTGGCGTTGTCGTCGAGCAAGTCGAGTTCCTGCTTCACCATGCTATTCTCGTTCTGCTGCTGGGCGTACAATTGTCGCTGGTTTGCCAAGACCGTCACCTACTCACACATGTCATCTCGCCTGCCCCATGCTGCGCACGGACCTCTTCTTGGAGGGCGCGGTAGGCCGCCATTTCCGCATCTGCTTGCTGTGCCAACGCCATTCTTTTCGAGTTCTGCGGCGAGTGGAGTCCTTCTCAACCTGTTTTGACGCCGTCCACGCTACTATTAAACCTAGCGTTCAACTCATGTTTAAACGTCCTATATTGGTTTTGACGGGGCTACGTTAAACCCTCTCCTCCACGAATGCCGAATGAATTGCAGATTTCAAACTCGTCGACAGAGGTAAGACGTTATATGGGCATATTATACGCGTCTCAAAACAATGCATTACTGACACAGAATCCCAAATACTCAACTCCATATAAACGATTCCAAATATATTCGCTTTGACACCTCCATGCATTCCCACGTTCACGAACGCTGGAGATGACAAAACGAATGCATTGCATTACGCTGCCAAGCCTGTGACGAAAATGTCGGCCGGCGGGTGCGTACCATTCACAAACGCCGTGAGTTCGTCGCGCGGGATGAAGGCGACATGATTCTCAAGCGACTTGTAGGCGGGGCTGGCACCCTCAACAACCGGCACGATACCTTCGATGAGCCCCACGACATCGCGTCCGTCGTTCGCGACCGCCGCGCCGCCGCACATGCCTTGCTCCAAGACGACGTCGCTCGACGCGAATGCCTGCTTTGTGGATGGATTGCACCAGAAGAAGGCGCCAGCGACGGACTGCGGCAGGATTTGCGTCTCGTTTGGCTGCGTGTGGCCAAGGAAGGTCAGTGGCGCGTGCTCGGGCACATCCAACGGCTCGACGAGGCTGAAGGCATGCAGCGCGTCGGCATGTTGCGTGTCCGTGAGTTCGAGAAGCGCGAGATCGCTACGGGGATCAGTGAGAAGAAGACGCATGCGTGTAAACTACCGAAGGCCGTGGACGGACACATGGGGCTCCAGATCGGTTTCCCACACGAGCGCACCAGTCTTGGCCTGGACGAGGAGGAGGAAATGAGCGACGATGATGGGACACGAACAAACCTCCCGCCATGCCAACGTGTGCCGGACAAAGGACTCGTCGACGTGTTGCAGCCACTCGTGCGGATAATACGACGGATAGAGCCACGGACAAGCGACGTGCGCGCATGTGAGGACGTGCACGCTCTTGGAGAGATCCGCGCGCTTGGAGAGGATCGCCGACCCGCTGGCAGGATGAGATGTGAGGTATATGAAAACGAAAGTGTCGTGACGCACCGACTGAGCACTTCAAAGGCTTCCATGCCTTCATGCGGCAGACGAAAGTGCGTCGTGAGCGCCAAGACTCCCCGCCGCAACATGACGAGTTGATGGCGAGGTGGAGCACCCAAATGCACCAATCAGAGAACGGTATTTATTGACGAGATAATTTGAAATAGTGGGTCAAATTATACCTCAGAGGAATTTTCATGCTGTTGGAAAGTGGAGCGCCGCGAGGGTTGTGTCGGCACCGTCGCTGGAAGGTGGATCCGTGGTGACGTCGATATTGGCATTCGATGGACGCCCGTCTTGTATCACCGCGTCGAACGCCGCGGCGATGTCTGCGACCGACGGATTCGTTGGCATCAACACACGCAGCGCCGACGATTGACGTCTCGCTTCCTCGTCCTCGATCGTTGCGCCATCCCTCGACGTCGACAACGGTTCCGTGATCGTCCCACATCCAAGGGGCGATTCTTGGTCGTTGCATCCCGCGTCTGTCGCTGACGGCCCGCCGCTCGTCGCTAAGGACGCACTCTTTCCATCTCCGGTCATATTCCTGGGCTCGCGCGTTGTCATCTCCGACTTGGACGGGCTCACACGCATGTGGGCGTGGCTAGACGTGATACTGAACCGCCGCCACGACGCGCTGAAGCCGCTGGTGGCCTTGACTGCCGCCTTGGCCACACTGAACCGCCGCTTGGTCATTGGTGCTCGGATGGCGTCTTCTTTGTTGTTTCCCGCCGCGCGCGCCGCGAGCGTGCGCTGGGCACGTCGTTTCCATCGCTTGGCAAGGTAAAAGAGGGTAAAGAGCCGCCGCGCGACTTGGATCGGCTTGGTCTCGTCCAGATGCGCCTCGCGTTCCGTGTTGAGGTGCACAAGAAAGTTGCACGCGTTGCAATAGTTGGCGCGGCAGACGGGGCAACAAATGGTCGCGAGCGCGCTGTGGCAACACGCGCAGTCGAGAAACTTGAAGCGCGCGGCGCCGGCGTCGAGCTCGTGGGTCGAGAGATGGAAGAGCCAGAGGAGGCGACGGAATGCGTCCCACACGTCGGCCGCCGTCGCCGCCTCGCCGAGGAACGCGCCGGGTCGGAGCGCATGCAGCGTGCTGCCGATCGCGTCGGGCGACACCATGGCCTCGTCGTCGAGCGCGTACATGGCATCGACCATCGAAAGCGCCGTGGCAAAATGGGGCACCGCCGCCATGGCGTCGCGGAGCGCCGCGGCCGCGAGCGACATGAGTTCGCACGCGCGCAACGTTTTGATCGAAACGGTCGAACATGGCGCCGTGAGAAAGTTGGCCTCGCCAAAGAAGTGGCCTTCCTTGTATCGGTGGATCGTCGCGGTGTTGTCGGTCGAGTGGGTCGTGAGGAGACTCCCTTTCACGACAAAGTACACAGTGCTCGCAATGTTGCCTTCGACCATCACGTATTCGCCGTGCGGGTACACTTCGAGGCGGACGCGGCACGCAATGTGAAACCGGAGCTAGCAACAAGTGTTGTGAGCAACACTTGTTTTTGTTGCCAACAATTGTTGGGACCTACCGAGTCGAGGTCGGTGGACGCGGGGCGGAGGGGTTTGAAAAACGTGACGACAAAGCTCGTGAGCGCGTCGTGCGCGACGCAGACGACCGCTTGGCCTCGGATTTCCGGCGGCAGTTCCTCGAGGATCGCATGATGGTGCACGCCTCGATGGGCATGCCACCAGTAGGCGAGGAACCGGTGGATGCGGCGCTTGAGTGCGGGATGGAGTGCCGTCCGCGCGAGGTAGTCTTGGGTGTACCGCTCGTGAATGCGAAAGTCCACTTCGTGTTGCGTGAGACACACAAACATGGTCGAGACCTCCCCGATAAAATACGACGTGAGGAAGAGGCAGCCGAGGCAGACGACAATCACAAAAAAGTATTGGTGTACGGTCGTGGGGAGGAGCGTCACGCCTGTGTTGGTCAAGATCCCACACGAATAGTACATGGCGCGGAGGAAGCGATTGATATCGGATGCGACCGTGTCGGTCGCGCGCACTTGAAACGATGCGACGGGCAGCCACGAGTGCCAGTCGTCTCCAAACCCATCGAGCGACGTCATGGCAAAGTAAGCGCACCCGACATAGTAAATGATGAAAAAGTAGAGTGCGACGAGCTTGCGGAGGTAGTTGACGTCGTTGGCGAGCGAGAAGCGCGTGATTTCCGACAGCGCGTGCGGCAGCCGCGTCAGTTTGGCGAGGCGGTTGAGGCGCAGGAGCAGCGACGACGACGACATGGCGGCGGCGAGGTAGTCGAGAGGCAGGACCGAGACGACGTCCAGGGCGAGCGCGCCGCGAGTATACGCTTGTTTGCGTTCGTAAAACTCGATCGTCTTGTCGTTGTCGACGAGGTGGCGACGAAACCACATGTCAAACACAAACGCAGCGTCCGACGCGAGGTCGAGCGCGGGGACGACGGCGGCGACGGCGTCGGATTTCACGACGACGCCAAAGCAGAGCCGGTACGGCACGACAAGCGCTTGGTAGCAGATGCAGGCCGAGAGCACGGCGAGCCAGCGCGTGTAGAGCGGCGACTGCACGTGGATGCAACCAAGGCTCGTGAGCCATGCGTGAAGCGCGGAAGGGAGGCGGCGCGCGGCGGCGAGCGTGACCAGGTGGACCGATTGGCTCACGCGGCGCGCGGCGCCTTGGACGACCAGTTTCATCGCCGACGAGTGTTGGCGGCCGACGACGACCGTGGGCTTGGGGAGCTTGTACGTTCCTTGGAGCTTCAAGTTTTGAAGGTTCTTGAGTTCATTTTGGTACCCACTGACAATGCGGAGCACGCGCTCCTTCCATTCGGGGTGAAGTTTGAAGACGGCATGCAAGTGCGCGCGAGAGAGCGTGTAAACCGTGCAAAACGTCCGCGCTTGGATGTTGGCGTTCCGCGGCTTGTCCGAGAAGAGCGACGCTTCGCCAAAGTACGCACCGGGCAAAATCTCATTCACTTTGACGTAGACGGCGTCGTGGGTCGTCGCGAGCGCGCCGGCGTCGCTGAAACGCATCGAGCTGCACGAGCCAACGCGGCGGGCGCGGCTACTCGGGTCGCGTGGTGCACCGCCC
>VJMH01007325.1:0-11132 GCA_009835185.1 Aphanomyces stellatus
TCGACAATTTCCTCAATCTCTTCAAGAAAAAGGGTCCGCGCCACTACTTTTCCGAGCTCAAGCGTCAACATCCTTCGTGGACCGACACGGAGCTCCTGAACGCCAACAACGTGGCGCCATGGAGCCCGAAAGCCGACGTCGCAGTCGCGGGCGGCGGCATCCTCGGCCTTTGCTACGCCATCCAGCTCAAAAAGTCCGACCCGACACTCGACATTGCTGTCTTTGAAAAGAGCATGACGCCGGCCCACAAGATTGGCGAATCGACACTCGCCATCTTCACGCGCTTCATGACGTCGCATGGGATGCCAGTCGAATACCTCTTGCGCATCTTTGGTGTCAAGGACGGCCTCGACTTTCTCCACATCGATCCAAACGGCAACGGCGTCACGGCGCAGGATGTGGGCACGGTTGATTTGAGCTTCCAGCTCGACCGCCGCGTCTCGGAGCTCTTCCTCACGATCTGGGCGCAGCGACTCGGCGTTCGTGTGTACCATGGCACGGGCGTCGATTTTGACGTGACGAGCGCCACTATCGACGCGATTCGACTCGACGGTGCCGCGGCTCCCGGTGATAAAGTCCATGCCGACGTCGTTTGTGATGCTTCGGGATTTGCACGGCGTCTCACGTCCAAGGTCGCACCCAAGCAATCCTTGGATGGCAACAAATGGAACACCGAGGCATATTGGGCCTACTTTACGGAAAACATGGATGCCCCGCTGGACAAGCGACTCGACCATTTCGACTACATTGCAACGAAACATCTCTGTTTTCCCGAAGGCTGGGGCTGGTTCATCCGACTCATGTCGTGGCAGCAGACGCCGACGCTCCAACTCATGGACATGCTGTCCCATTTTGTTGACTTGGCGCTGGCTGGCACATTGGCCGACGACATGCCAACGGCCAACGAACTCTGCGTCGAATTTGGAGCGTCCTACGAGTGGATCGTTTCGATCGGGTGGGTCCTTCGCGACGACAGCGACCTCGCCCAAGTCAAAGGTCGCTCCACGGAAGCCAAGTTTTTGGCCGTGCAAAAGAAATACCCGATCCTCGACACCCTCCTCACGACTCGGTTCAAGCTTCTCCCTAATTACTACGCCCCCAACACGACCTACTTTGGCCGCAAGCAACTTGCGTTTGTGAGTCCGGTCGTGGCCGGCCCTGGCTGGTTTGCCATTGGCAACTCGGCGGGTTTTACCAACCCACTCATCTCGCCTGGTATCAATGCTGGCCTTGTCAGCGTCCTTCGTGCGGCGGCCTTGACCCTCGAGTCGCTCCAACGCGGCAGCTTGATCTATCCGCTAGGTCACGCTTCGCACAAAGACTCGCCCGCCGAGCGGTACCAACAGTATGTCACGACCGTCATGTTTCCTCGTCTCGGGCTGCTCAACCAAGTCTGGTACAATGCATTCCGGGACCCGCGCCTCTTTGAGTGCGTCCTCACGTGCTACTGGGTCCTTGGCCTTGGCGACGGCACCATCTACTCGCACACGATCACCGACGGAGACTACTCGTGGCTTCTCGGGATGGGCGAGCCAGCGCTCTTTGAGTTTTTCACGACCACTTTACCAATGATCCAAGGTCCGTGCGATGGCCTACCTGTGGCTGATGCGGTCGTCGCCCGCGTGCAAGCCCTTTGCCGCGACAAGCTCGACGCGGTTGCCCACGTGTGCCCCGTCCCATGGTCCAGCATCCTTCGCTGCTTTGACGACAAGCTCGTGCGCGTGCCTGGGAAGAGGGACCGCACCGAGCGCATCACCGATATCAGCCTTGTCAAGTGCTCAGGATGCACCAAGTGGCGCCTCATGCGACTCGCGCGGTGTTATTACTGCGGCACCAAGGAAGAAGACACCCTCGTGCGACCGCTTGCCGCCCCGTAACGGCAATGTCAGAACACTGGAGGTAGACAGTTTGCATAAATGCGTATACAACGACGTTATTGTTAATGGTATATGTGGCACCGCTGCAAGTGTAAATCCAGCAAATGGACGTGGCAACTAACAGGTGCATGTCGAGGAATGGGATGGAGTTGCGTCCTGACCCCCCCGCATCGAGAGTCACAAGGAATGGTATGATATATGAAGCGATATGTGAATGAAATTCGCGCCTCCGTCTGAAAGCGATGACAGGTTGCGAAACAATACGACTGCTGCAAGTCGGATAAACACATGGTATACTCGACGTGACAATATACAAGTACAACGTCGTAAATGAGGGTTGCCATTTGCGACATGACTCTTTGAAGAAAAATTTGCGACATATTCGTTGAGAGATTTGGGTTATTTTTGAACAGTTATTGCACAAGATCGTACTGTTGTTTGTGCAGGCACTTTTTAGCTAACTCTTCAATCCATATGGTAGGTCTGGCTGGCCCTGCCACAAAAGGAGAAAGTCAAATTGCATAAATCATCCAAATATCCGAAACTAATTCTCAGCTTGAAAGGCTGTCAATGCTTCGCTCTCAAGGCTGAGTTGTCGCAGCGTATCCCCAATCAGGGGATAACCACCAATAGGACTACCATATTCAACCGCCTTTTCTGCATCTTCCAAGGCCAAGTCTATGTAACCCAAGCAAAAATAAGCAGAACTGCGACGCGCCAGATCTGTTTTGTCTTTGGTGAATGCAATCACACGGGTAAAACAGGCTATCGCGTCCGAGTAATCGCCGCTCTGGAGTTTTGCCAGTCCTTTTTCACGCCACTGTTCCACCTACAACGTTGTTTTTAGTTTCAATGTAACAAACTCTTTAAACCTCAATTGCATGCAAAAGAGATCGTGCAGCATCCGTGTTGTTCTGTCCAAGACACTCCGAAGCAGAATGTCCATCCTAGCAAATCAGTGTTAGGGGTACATGGTTCATTCGTAGAAATACGTTGTTGAGAATCGTGGTGTCAGCTCCAGAGTTTAACAAATACCGAATCATCTCAAGATTTCCACCATTGCATGCAAGGAGCAAGGTCGTGTCGCCGTTCTAAATCCATACAAGTAATCACAACGAAATACGAATCTTGGACTGCGTACAGTATTGGTAGTATTGACTGACACACCAAGTTCAAGGACGACTTCGGCAATATCCAATCGCCCACTCATTGCGGCATATAATAGTGCAGCAGAATTGTCCTAAAAAAATTGAGCACATTCATCATGAGTAAACGATGACGTACAACATTGCTTAGGTGCATCTGGGTACCATGTTTGAGAAGTTCGATCGTAATAGTAGTCGCTTCAATTTCCATGGCCATGTCCAGTGGCGACTTTCCGTCCTGTCGTCCATGATAAGCAACTACTGCATTGATAAAGAAATAGTACTTTTCCGGGCAATTCAACATCGACCCCATGTTGGAGTAGCTCCTTGACGATGTCCAAACGAGCAATACTGATTGCTGAGAGGAGAGGTGTCACTCCTGACTAGAACAATCGTGAAGCTACATATTGTAAATGGAGCCTTACTGATGTGGCCACATTGATATCCAGGGAGCTTTTGAGGAGCACCTGAACAATGTCAAGATAGCCTCGTTCAATAGCACCATGGAGAGGTGTTTCTTGTGTCTATCACAACAACAATAAATACTTTGCAAAATCGATTTTGTCGGAACATTTTTCTGAAAATTTGCATTCGCCCCACGGTTGATTAGCTCCTTGACAATATCCAAGTGTCCTCCAATCGATGCAACAAAGAGTGGCGTCACTCCGTTCTGTCGATATTATTAATTTTGTCCAAGAATCCATAATTTGACATTTCTTACGTTGGGGTGCGTGAGATCAATACATGCGTTATGGCTGATCAACTCGTTGACAATATCCAGACGTCCTGCGCTGGCCGCAGCGCACAGGGCTGTTTGACCATCCTATTCAACACTTAATATCAAAATATTTGCGCAAATGGGCAATACACTGCAAAGGATGTCCGGGTTGGCATTTTTCGAGAGCAATTCCTTGACGGCTGCGAGGTGGCCATTTTGAGTCGCAGTGAAAAGTGGTGTTTGCTAAATGTTGTTAAGACAAGAAACCCCTCAGCAATACTTGTTTGCACTCCAAGTCAATGTTGGCCCCGTGACACAATAACTGTATTAGTATTTCCACGTGTCCGTTTTGCGACGCAAGTCGCATTGGAGTCCACCCGTCCTACAACAGCACTTGCCTTTAATAACGTTGTCTGTGAAGTCGTTTCTTACTGTGCCTGTGTGGTTGGTATCTGCACCGTATTTAAGGAGAAGTTTGACGATATCCAAATGACCAAAGAGCGCCGCGCCCTCGAGGGGCACACACCTCTCGTGCTACACAAAGCTCCACAGAGTTTTAAGGTGGGGAGCTCACCTCTGAATTTAACTGAACTTGTGCCCCATGCTCAAGAAGAAGCATGACAGCATTCAATTGTCCTCGTTCAGCGGCGGTGTATAGCGACGTTAGTCCATACTATCTTGGATCAAACATGAAGACACGTCTGCGACACCTACAGCGAGGGCGTTGATGTTGGCTCCATGGGTCAAGAGCAAGAGCATCATATCTAAATTTCCATTCTCTGACATAGTATGTAGGACCGTACGACCATCCTATCCAGATAGTTCATCGCTCAAAATGTGTTCATCGTTGTACCTCGCAAAGGATGTCGGGGTTGGCCTTATGGGATAGTAGTACGCTGACAACGTTTGGGCGGTTGCACATTATCGCTGTATAGAGCGGCGTTTGCTATTTCAATTTATCAATACGCATTGGTAGGAGGAATCCAACCCTTTTGGATACAGCGTCTATTTGGGCCCCGTGGTGTAACAGTTCTTGCACGACCTCTGCATGTCCATTTTGTGATGCCATTCGCATGGCTGACCATCCTTCCTGCAATGGAGATTAAATTATAGCTAGAAATTCATCATATGCAACTTACTTTTCCTGTCCGATTTGCATCCGCGCCATGTTGAAGTAGAATCTTGACGATGTCCAAATATCCATTCAGGGCGGCTCCTACAATTGGCGGGCGGTCTTCGTCCTGTTTTTGGTCTTATTAGGAGAAACTATTTTATTTCCGGTCCCTACACTCGAGTCGAGTTGGACTTTGGCGCCATGTTTAAGTAGTTCCTCAACGACGTTTTGGAATCCTTCTTCAGCAGCTGTGTAAAGAGGCGTCAGTCCATTCTACCCAAGTATTAATGTTGAACATTTTCAGAAATTCTGTACGACAAGGACATCAACGACAGCCCCACGAGCCAATAGCTCGTGAATGATTTGCATATTGCCTTTGGTTACTGCTGCTTGAAGTGGTGCAATGCCGTCCTATATCGATGAAATAAAACATTCAGGGGTGCCCTTTACGCACCGAGCCGGTCGAATGAATATTAGCACCATGAGCAATTAATTCTATGAAGAGATCGAAATCTCCACCCATGCATGCTCCAACAAGAGGGACACGTCGTTCGTTCTGGCAGGAATAATTGGTCATATTTTTGGTAAACTTCAATGTACCTCAGATCCAAGTTCGGCTTTGGCTCCTTGTTGGAGCAGTTCCTTGACAACATCGAAACGACCTGCCTCTGCTGCATAGTAGAGTGGTGAAAGTCCACCCTGCACTGAATATCAGCCTATTACTATTAGATCAAAAAATGACATACACCCAGAGCGTTTATGAGGGCTCCGTGCGTTAACAGTTTGCAAACAACGTCCCGTTGACCGGCCACCGCTGCGCTGTGCAAAGCCGTCAACCCTTTCTAAGCACGTGGATAATTTTTTAGTGTTGTGGATCCGACACCTACCCCTCGATCGTGGTTGATGTTGGCAGAGTGGTTTAGAAGTTCCTCGACAATCGCCACATGCCCCTTTTGGGCGGCAATGATAAGCGGAGTTTGCAAATCCTACGAAGTAAACTATGACTTGGGATATTTGTGGAAGATAAAAGTGAATCACGTTTGACGCGGCATTCACGTTGGCGCCGTGTCGGATGAGCTCTTGCACAATATCGAAATGTCCATCTTCACATGCACCAAAAAGTGTCGTGAATCCATTCTGTGGATGGTTAGCAATGAATTTAACCGTAGGAAAGCATACCACAGTCGCTGCGTCAACATTGGCGCCATGCGCCAACAGCTCCTGGACTATATTCAACCGCCCATTGTCCGCTGCAATGTGGAGGGCAGTTGTTCGGCTCTATGTGCAATCTGAATGGTTGTGCTCGATCCATGGAGCGTAGTACATTCCCGGCTGTCACGGTGACATTGACTCGATGGTGTAACAACTCGTTGAGAATTTCAAAGTGGCCGCCGCGCGAGGCATAGAAGAGTGCCGTCCACCCGTCCTATTCCGTTATGTTTGACGTTGTATTCAAACCGCAGTCAATGGTACTGAATCGGGGCTATCAATCAGTGCGCCTTGTTGAAGTAGCTCTTTCACAACATCCAAATGGCCGCCGTCGACAGCGCAAGACAGAGGCGCACAGCCATTCTAGATTGAAATCGAAATTAGCAACAAGCAGTCGAAGAATTGTAGCTAACGAACAGGGCCAGGAAGGTTGATGTCGACGCCGCCTGGGACGAGATGTTTGACGATATCCAGCCGACCAACCTTGGATGCGCAGCCAAGGGGGGTTGTATTCATTTGGGCTGCAAGAATAAGTAGTGACGATTGACCACTCATCCCATCCATGGCTGGGTCGTTGTTGACATTATGAGTTTCCGTGTCCATGGTTTCGACAGCACCAAATTTGAAGAGTTCTGTCACCACATCCATGTTGTCGCATGCGATTGCAATGCTGAGTGGGGTACGACCATCCTACAAAACGCCGTATGAGCCATTTTCAGGCACATCGACGGCGTGGACTACATAGGTTTTAGTATTTGGATTGGCAGAATTTTCGAGAAGGGTTTTGGCAACGTCGGTGGCGATTTTGAATCGCAATGTGCAATGGCGTTTCGTTTGTCTACAATTCAAATCGGAATCGTAACTTGACTCTCAACACTATTGGACGTACAAGTGTGCTTGTGTTCACACAAGCACCGTGACAAAGAAGTTCTTCGACAATCGCACGATGGCCATTTGCCGATGCAGCGTAGAGGGGCGTGGGGTCGCCCTATCCAAGTCGTCTCGTAACCCAAATATCGACGCAAACTATGCAAACTGGCTGACGACGAGACTTTCTTACGTCTTGATGCAGACGACCTTTTTCTTGTTTGGCTTGACTGGCGTCCTTCTCCTCGACGGCACATGCGACGTCCTGCGCGCGCTCGAGCGAATGCGCGTACATCGCCATGTCCTTGTGCATGCGCCGCCGCCACCCGCGCGTCCGTGCGGAAGCTCACCTGCACATCGAACGCAATGCCCACGTTGGTGATTTTCACATTCACGGCTCGGGATGAATGCCTCTTTTAGCACCGCATTCGCCTACAATGGCATGGCCACGTTCATCCGCAACTTTGCGTCACAGGTCCTGTCGCCACGTCATCTTTTCCAACCACTTCTGGATTTTCTCAAGAAAATTTTCATCCGTCAGCTTCATTGAAGGCAGTGCTATTTCTGCACTTCATCTCGTGCCTGCATCTCCTCCAATCGCGCGCTTGCCCGATAACGCAAAATAAAACAGAAAATAGTTGGCGGAAGGCGCAGTTGGCATCTGAAGCATGTTGAAGTGGTTCAAGGCCGAGAGAAGGGACATAATGATCAACGACGAGGCCCTCCTCCAAGCAGCCAGTCGTGGGAACGCAAACAGAATCCACCAACTGCTTGGACGTGACTCGACTCAAGATTTGATCAACAACCAAAACAGAGTATTGAGCACTCTCGTACTCTTCCTCGACTCATGTCAACAGATTGGGGACACACCACTGTATAGGGCCTCCTTGTTTGGACACGTAGACGTTGCGAAGTTTCTTCTGGCAAGGGGGGCAGTCGTCCACAAAACCAACAAAGTAATTGCAACGTCAATCTTTTGGCTCACGTACACAGGCAGGGTGTACACCTCTATTCGTTGCCTCCACCTATGGACACCTGAAGGTAGTAGCGCTTCTATTGGCAAATGGGGCCAACGTGAATACCGCCAAGCACGTAAGGAACATCTCTCATGTCGACTATGTGGATTCTTCTCAACAGAATGGATGCACACCCCTTCACATGGCCTCTGGTAACGGGTACTTGGATGTCGTCAAGCTCCTCCTCGCCAATGGGGCGTCTGTCGACAATGCCCGCACGGACGTAATGACACGCCATGTATACACCCGTGCTCACATGAACAGGAAGGATGCACACCACTTTTTATTGCGTCAAACTTTGGACACGCGGACATCGTAAAGCTTCTCTTGGCTCACGGGGCAGACGTCAACAAAGCCATGCATGTAATAATCACATGCCTGGCTTGATGTGTTTGACGATTGCTTCGTAGGATGGAGACACTCCCTTGATAAGATCGTCATTTTGTGGACACTTGGAAATTGTACGCAGTTTGGTCGAAATGGGCGCCAATCTCGCATTATTACATACAGTAAGTCGTGCATTCACATGTGGGACAATGATTCATGTCCGCAGAATGGTTATTCGGCCAAGGACATGGCTAAAGCCAAGGGCCATTCGCACATTGTTACGTTTTTGAGCGACGTAAATGGTAAATTGGTTACGAAAATTAAATCATATCCATAGGCTGCAAAATCAATTCATTTCAACGCCAAGACTGCATTGGCTAGTGGCGAGTTTGACCTTGCCATCGCTATATTATCTCAGGTTATTCCACCCACAAGGTGCCAAAACGCAATGTATTTGACACACCGGGCCGTGGCCATTTGTGTATTGGCAATTTCGACTCTGCCTGGCGGGATGCCGCCAATCTGGAGCATTGTGCAGCTTTTCGGAAAAAATGCCGCCGGCATGGAATCGATTTTACAAAAGGACAAGGTCATGAATCAGTTGATCAAAAACGATTGTACATTATTGCAGTCTTTAAAAATCGTTCAAATGAAACCACATAAATTTGACCGAGAAGACCCTCGCATGAAATACGCTTTGGCTTGTCTTCAGATGGAACGCGCAGTGAATTACGTGCATGCAGGAGAAATGGAGCTTGCGTGGCAGGACGCGACTGCTTGCATAGACCTCGGCAAGACAGATGTTCACGCAATCATGGGCGAAACCTTACACCAAATGAACCGATTCGACGACGCAGAGACTGCTTTTTCCGACGGATTGACAGCGAATCCGCTTGAGATTACTAGTCGTGCTGGTTTGGAAGATGTGCGGGAAAGCAAAAATGTGGCGTCTGCCATTGGTACCAATATTGCAAAATTGTGGGACCTTTTGTCAAAGGACCGAGAAATGCGGCGATGGATTCAAGAGGATGAAACATTTGCTAAAATTTTGAAAGACGTGCAAGCCAATCCGTACTCATTTGGCCAAATCAGCGACACCTATGTGCAGAAGGCGGAAAAAGCACTCAAAATTCTCGAAAATGCATCCATCGCGCTCGCTCGCGGACCGCCCATTACCTCACTGGAAACACTTGCCGCCCACGTGTCGAAATTTCGTACGTTTCCTTTTCCTTAGATGTCCATTTTGCTCAATTAATCCTATTCACAAACAATTGGAAGCAGCAAGCACAGCGTATTCAAAGCCCAGGACAAAAATCGCCCTTGGAAATCGTTTGCCGTGAAACTCACAGACCAGCAGCGCGAGCTCGATTTTATTAAAGTGATCAACGAACAGGGCGACTTCAAGCAATATTTTGTTGAATGTTGTGATTGGGGGCCTTTGGTTGTGGCTGGAATGGATTGCTTGGCCGTGGTCATGGAATGTGGGCGAGACAACTGCAAGGATTTACTCCCAAAATTGCAAGCAAACCCATATTTGCGACTCCAATGCATCGACCACATTGCCAAGGTGGTGTGTTGGTCGAATTTACCGACATTGGGAATCAAGATATTATTCAAGTGATTGCGGATCCTGAATTTTCCTTTGGACAAAGTATCGCAAATGCAACGGAATTGACCGCACGCCAACGTAAATATCTCTTGCGATGTTTGGAACCCAACCCAACATTGCGAGCTCCGTCGGTAGACGCCATTTTGGAACCTCTCAAGATGCAGGAAAATACAACAACGACTCAAGTAACCCTTTGTTCATCTTCCGCTGAAATCGAGAAAGTAACATTTATTCCTTCTATGGGATATCCTTGTGCTTGGACAATTCATGGCCCGCCCGAATCCGATCGATGGAAGCCAGGCAACCCAGGCTGGGATAATGTTATTTTCCAACTTGTACTTCATTGTGAAATGCATTGTCTAAGTCAGTCGACAAATTGCCACGTGAAATCCCTGGACCTCCCCGTCGACATTGAAGAAAAGGAATTGCCAATTCTAAAAGCCAGCTATGTACTGTTACAATGTCTGAGTATTGCCAAAGCGTTGTACGATTTGTCGCTCGGGGGTGAGTTTGAGTTCAATTTGACAAAATTGAATCTGCCTGCTAAATGCCTCAGCGTATTGGAATCCCGACACGGTCCCCAGCCGAGCCTGGAAATTACTACGACACTTGAAAACATTTTGAGTGAGCTACAACCCGACCTTGATGACAATGGAGCTGTTTCGGCCATGGACGCGTTGCGGTCCGCCTTTGCGCAGTTTCGAAGCGCCCCTGATGTTGCGACCGCAATCCAGAACCTCAATATTTGCCCTCTGGACGACACCCTCCTAGTTGCGACGAAATTGGGTGGACTGCATAAACACCAAGATCAAGTGCATTGGATTTGTGACAGGCACAACCAAGATCCTTGATTCCTCGCCGTAGTAATTTCGAACGGTTTGATAATATAAGAAGCACAAGTTGTCTATCTCGTGCTGTTTAATTCCTCGTCGTTTCAATTTCAAGGAGTTTCATGATACATGAATCGCATGTTGACGAGCTGCATATGTTTAAATTTGTTGTCGAGATTGAAATATACGTTTGTGTATTACTGATCTCCCCCCCAGTTCGAAACGCCTAATTTACATAAATTGTGACAGTGAATGGAATTTTGAGGTAATAAGTTGTTAGAGAGCTACCCAGCAACCACTGGACTTTGTTCCGTGGCATCGCAGTGGAGAATACCTGTTCTGGACCAGCAGTTGACAATCGTCGACTGCGAAACAGAGAGCCAGGCGTCTTTGGCCCAAGCCATTGCTTCAACAAGCGGC
>VJMH01007325.1:13501-53218 GCA_009835185.1 Aphanomyces stellatus
ATGCGATATTCCAATAGAGCCCTCTTCTGCTCAATGGTCAGCCGCATCCTGGATGCTGGTGACGCCATTTGATAGTCACGCTGATTGTGTTTGTTTGAATTTTGAAATACCTCTACAATTTAATTTCTAACTTTTGCAACACGTTATAAAAGTTTGAAAGTATTATGTTTCAGTGGGTTCACTATCGCGGGGGAGTACTGTAGTACAACGTAGAGGATGGTGCTTGCGAACAACTATGAATGCATGCAGCTTGCAGAACGGCTTTGTCGAGGAGTCCCGAAAAATCATTTACTCAAAGCAGTCCACAGGATAGAACGGTGTGATCATTATGTAATAGCAGACAGTGATTTTTAGCCAGACCGTCGATCGGCGTTTACTTGGGCACGCACTGGTGGTACCATTCGTTCCATGGTTGGCACTTGTCGTCACTCGAGCAGACGCCGTTGTTGGTGACGAAGCCCTTGCCGCCGCATTGACCAAAGCGCGGGATGGTCCACACATGACTCTCGGCTTCTTCCACGTCCTTGGTCTTTTGGCCCTTGGGGATGCACTGGAAGTACCATTCGTTCCAGGGTTGACACTTGTCGTCACTCGAGCAGACGCCGTTGTTGGTGACGAAGCCCTTGCCGCCACATTGAGCCCAGCGAGCGATCGTCCACACATGGCTCTCCGAGTCTTCCGCGGCCTTTGTGGGCTTGGGCTCGCACAGCGACAGGTATTGGTTCTTGAAGTTGCATTGGAAGCCTCGGTCTTGGCAACAAACACTGCTGGTGGGCCAATTTTGACCATTGCATTGGGACCAGTTGGTCGAGCATTGCTGGGCAGATGCGGTGGCAGCGGCGAGAGCGAGGACAGTCGAGGTTTTCATGTTCTTCGTGCGTGGCAAAAGGAAGAATGAAGTAGTTCTCGGAAGGTCTTGGTGGAGAATGAGCAAAACAACCCCCCGACAGTCATCCCCTCCGCTAAGGACTTAGTCGAAGAAGTGACTTCCCGTTTGACGCCATACCCTTGGCTTAGTCTATGCATTTTGAAAGCGTTCATTGACGAGTTCCACCAGTTTATAAAGTGCCAATGAGGATACTTTAACAAAGTAACAATAGTACAGTACAGTGTATGCAATTCAGTCAAAGATCATCGCAAGCAAAGTTATATGTGGCTGTAATATCGCAGTCAACGGTCCACATTGCTCTGACTCATGCGTTTGAGGAATGTTTTCGCTGATTATCATTATTGTGCTAACTGGTTCCTAGCATTTCGCTTGCAAGCATGCTCTCATCCTTGTGCGCACGATGACGTTTGGCACACTGCGAGTCTATATAGTCCAGTTACTTTCTCAACACACAACCAAGTTTATATTTTGTAATTATTCGGTGTACCGTGCTGGAATTATTGCAATAACTCCACCATGATGTTGCTTGAAATCAATATGCCAATATTACTGGAGTATCAATTTTTCTGCTCACAATTTGTTGACACAACACAAGTCCTCTCCGTTCGACCAAATTTGTGTGTGTATTCGTCCCGAACTTCTGTGACATAAAATAGTAGGCCTCTTCACTTGTCCCTCGCCGCCAATTGATGAGCACTTTGGTTGGTTGGTTGGCGCCGTTTGTAGTCTTTGTCGACCCCTTATCGAGTCTTGACATTTGCAATTGAAGCTGCTTCTCAGAGCGAGATATTGATTCCCAAAATCGATGTAACGTTACCGCCGAAAGAGCGATGGATATAGAGGGAGAACACATGATGACAATCAATCCAAAATCTACCACTCCGATCGACTCTGCGTAAAGGAAGAACCTTCGTGATTTGCCAAATTGAAGCCGAAATTAGCAGACATCGATCACCAAATGCGGTTCTTCACCTTGGAAAACAAAATGGTTGGTGTATGCAAACGCCCTTTTGAAACAATGGAGGTTTGTTGCAAACCGCGGTGTTAATGTAGGCACTTTGATGGCTATGAAAGGGATTTGTGGCGTCAAACAAAGCCGTGGATTGTACCGGGGATTCTTTTACGTTAGTCACCATAAACAAAAGTTTTTGAATTTTTCGAATTTCGTCCGTGACCACAACAAATGCATTGACCTCTTGGTATTTTTGCCTGGTGGAAGTGGCTGTCGGGGGGGTTCTTTTGCCCCTACTTCAACAAGATCGGACGGTTGCTCGATGGAGCCAATGGGGTGACAAAGGATTCATTGACCATATAATTGCGGTCGAAAACCATTTTCGAAATTTAATCGGACAGATGACCTTCAATTAAATTTCGAAAATGGTTTTCGACCGCAATTATCCCCGATGAGTACATATCTGTACGGCCAACATTGTCATCATTGGCACTGATCATGCTGTGACGGCCGAGTTGCGGCAGATACAAGTAAACACTCCTCGCTTGGGGAGCGGCACGGCGCAAGCGCATACCTACCGCTTGCTCGACGTGATAAACATAATCAACCCCTTCTTCAAGGAAAGACGGGGGCTCGCTCCTCGCCGAGGGGCACCGCCTCCCAACCTCCGCTACGCTCCGGTGGGGGCAATTTGTGGGCGGATGCCCTGTCGTCGCTCGCAGAGTGTAATGCTATTTTTCGGTCAATATTCCGTCGTCATCAAGCACATGTTTCGACGGGTGTTCTCGTGAAGGCGAATGGTTTTTCCATTTTGCTCGAAAAGCATATCTGAATGTCACACATACAAATACACTGAGAAAAGCTTTCAAGTGAAAGCTTTTCTCAGTGTATTCCAATTGAGAGCGTGGCAGACTATTGTGCATTTAGCCTCCCCCGTGCATATCAGGACGACGTCTCAAGTGGTACCCAAACAGGAGATCCTCAATTCTGATAGAGGCCTCTCATTCACTTGCGCGACGCCACGATCGCATATTCTCGTGGTTTTTGAAGCCATGGCCACAACTATTTGTGAGTTGGATTCAATACCCCCCAAATGATACTGTGTTTCGTATCGCTGTATACACCCCGAGTCACCAAACCAAACACAGGCAGTTCCAACAGTCTATTCGAGATTTATTTAGTAGCTCGCTGGCACATGCGGTTCGTGTGCGACGTTGTTGAGCACGCGAAAGAGGTTCAAATAAAGGTCGCCCGCCTCCATGTCCCACGTTGTGCCCGAGAGATGGTTCTTATCCACGCGGTACGTGTGCCAGCGGCCGCGCACCATGCCCGACTGGGCTTCTTCGTTGCCGTGCGTTTTCAAGTCGATCGACATGTGCGAGACACACGATTCAATTCGACGGATGTTGGTCAGACCCTCGGATGTCTCGTCGTCGTCGTCGTCGCACGTGTCGGCAAGGAGGCCAACACGTGGCCGGATCTGCGAGTACGTGTTGACGACCCCGTCGTTGAGTTCCCATTGGGCCTTGTCAAACCCTACCCACAACACGACGATCAAGACTCGAACCAAAGGTCGACGGTCTACCATCGTAGGGCGAGTCGGCCATCTGCTGCGTGTACCGACGAATGAGCCACGTGAGCCCCCAAAAGCCAAGACGCAATTTGGACCAGTCGACGTGTTGTACTTTCTCGGCTGCGAGGGCCACCGTCATAGCCATCAAGCCATAGCGCCACGACTTGGTCGGGACGAGAGACTTGCGTCGAAAGGCCAGCCAGAGCAAGAGGACGCCCATCGCCATGTCCTTGACCTGGAAACGGGCGCACGACGTCAACGACGACCAATCGACTCAAACACGTACAGGGACATGGTGCGCATCTTTCGGGGTTGCCACGATGCTGAGGAGGAAGATTTTGTCCATGTGCACGAGCTGGCTGTTGCGTTGCACGCGTCGGACCGGCAGCAAGTCGTAGAGCACTAGAGAGGACACAAAAGGGTGGGATGATCCATGCGTGTCACGCGTACCCAAATCCCGGCTCGTGTGGAACGCGCTTTCTGTTGACAGCGCCATGCGCCACGACGTTTGGTTGGCCCATTGGCCCATGCGAAGATCGTAAATGCGCTTGAGCCACGGCATGGAAAACGTCTGCAGCTTCCACACCGTCGCAAAGAAGGCCACCAAGAGGTACCCAGGACTCATAAAGGGTACGCCGCTTTCCGTGGTCGCGCCCAACATGCTGCAAAAGGTCGACCTAATATAAAATGTCAGATGCCCAAATTGAAACGGCAAATTGGTGTTACCCTGACAACGGCCCCGAGATGGACGTGATGCTCTTGACCCACTTGTAGTTACTCCCGACACCAAATGCATCCTTGCAAATCATTTGGTAGAGCTCAATCGCTACATAGGACGTTCATGAAGTGGCGACGCAGACAAAAAGTGTACCTGTCGTCGCGCCAAAGCTGTGCCCGACCAAATGAATCGGGTTGGCCTGATGTATATCGTCGAGTCATAACGTTTGAACATGACAACGTACCTCGCTCCAGTGGGGATGGAACGCTTGATCTTGAGGAAAGGTTTCCCCAAAGCGCAAGTGCCCTAGAACAATCGTCATGTCAAAGTCTTCATGACATAGGCATACCGTGACGCATCGAATGTTCTTCGCCATAGTCGCATTGCCCACCGACAAGTTGGTAGAACGCTTCGACGGCGCGGTCGTGGTCTGACGACGCTTTTCCGACATCCAGGATGATGTGGTTGGGATTGATTCGGTTGAGCGCATCCACGGGCCAGAAGCTTGGAATGAGGCCAAAGAGAGGGGTCTTGACGCCCCATTCGAGGAAACCTAATGGAGATGAGGAGAATGAACCAAGGAAGGTAGGACGCACCGTGGATAAAGACAACCGGGTCCGACGTGCGTTCCATCGACGGAGGAGGGAAAGTCAAACACAAAATCACTTGGGCTTGTGTGCACCAGCGTTTCGTCAACACGTCAACTTCAACGTGGCGAATCCGGATAACGTTGACATGTGTTTCGAGAAAACTCCAAAAGTGTCAATTTGATGTTTGAATAGAGCCAATGAAAGGCCAGAATTTGGATAAATCGCAAGAAACGGCAATGTGGTAGTGTCGGATTGGATGAAATTTGACGCTTTTGAGCAACGCGTGCGGTATTGTCAACGTCGTGGGATTCGTTTGTGTTCACGCAATCGTCATCAACGGCGAGTTGACAGGGGCGTGCAAAGCAATGCACAACGAAGTCCTTTTAAGGTCTTCATTGGTTTAGCTGCGGACCTTGTGTTAAACAAAATGCAAGTTCGCGGACCAGAGTTGGAAGAGTGGGCGTGACGAACACAGCGTCATTTCCCATCCTACCACATTGTAAAACCAACAATGGCCACACCGATTGAACTTGAACGACTTCGAAGCCCAGTGTTGGCGCGTTGGAAATAGATACGTGAAGTACAATTTCGCCCGTCGCTGCGCATTGTTCAACCACATGTGGAGCTGTTTTGGCTGGGTGATTTTGTATCTTTGACATGTGCCCTCATATTAGTTGGCCAAACGTGTCATCACATTCAGTGAGCCCAGTTAAATGGTCCCGAATACTCTGGAGTGAGTTATTCATGTTGAATAGATTCCAATCTTCGTTGGGTCTTTCATATCGTCTCGCTTTCTTGTGGTTGCATGAGACAGAGTGAAATAAGGACAACGCTTGTGATAATCCAAACTTGAGGCGACGCTTGATCCTGTTTGAAGGGTCGTCTTCTCGAACTACTATAATAGACACGACAAGAGGAATACGACGTACTGCCACAAGCTCGCGATCAACAAATGTATGGAGAATATGGATCCGCCATTTTCAATCGATCGCACGAGAGTACCGTGACGACAAAAGAACCAAAACATGGTTGCAAAGCCAGGTATGGCTCTGAATATGAAGGGGGTGATGCAAGGAAATCGAATTATCCCCCCACTCACCCACACCCTCCTTAAATGGACCCCCTTCCCAACAACAAGGTCCCCCAAGAGGCCCGCCTCGACCCCCTCACCTAAAACGATGGCTCCTCAGACTCGCCCAGCTCTGCCAGTCTCGATTTTGACGCCACAACATTAACATCCTTCGCGCCAATCGAGCAATTGGATGCACTCACCTCCAACGAAACCAAAACATCTCAAATCAATCACGCCACGCAGTTTTATGTCCGAAATCTGTTCAATCAACATACATCCCAAATTCAACACACGATCGACAAAGCAAGGCGCTGCATCCCATCTGTATCAACCAAACAGTGAAATTGATAAAGAACCGAAGTCCAACACCAGTCAGCCGCTAGGTCCCTCCACCGAAGTGTCGAATATATGGTTCCCAGCGGAACGACTGAACTCCCTTTGACACCACAATTCGACAGATATTTGGACTCGCCATCGACCGACTCGGCTACGCTATCGTCGCGCGATATAATTTGGGCGGGTTGACTTTGCAACCTCTGTGCTTTCCATTGAGTTGTTCAAACCTGAAAGCCCCCACCACCCCAAACCTAACAACTTCAATTGAACATATTGCCAGCTTGAAATTTGAAATATTGTTCTTCCGCAACAGGACCGGGCACTTTGCTCATAAGCAACCCATGGGTTGTGCTCGGCGGCGAACGTGCCAACGACGCCGTGTAGCCATTGCACCGTCACGAAATGGCCATTGGCTTCGTCCATACATAGCAGCTGTCGAATATTTTCCTTCTCCGTCGTGGTCGCCGCCGCCACCACCTTATCGTTTGCAAAACGATACTTGGGTGGTATGGTAAACCTACTTCGGAGGATAGCACGACGTGGGTTGTGGACTCAAAAGGCCTCAAGGCACAACAGAAAAACGTATTGGCTTTTGCAATGTAACACATACTTGATGGGGACGCTCTCGTTGGTTGCATTTGCGATCGCATGCATGTCATACCTACGGGTATCTGGTTCAACGTTTGGACGAATCGTGAATATTAATTTGTTCGTTAGACATCACAAAAAACGGATCAACCACATTTTGCTTTGTGCTTTTTCCGAGTTGTTCATGCTTTGGATGGAGGTTGCGTCAGTGGCGCGAATGTCGAGTCCAAGACCAGCGAAAGGGACGTGCGATGTCTCGAAATCCTTGGTGGCGAGTGACTGAACGCTGAGACCATCTCCACCCATCGACGCAAAATGCGACGCAAAATGTGTGTTTTGCGTGTGTTTTGTGCTTTTGGCAACCCCACCGGTCGACAACCGAACGCAACACAAAATCCATTTTGATTGGACAAATATGGATACCTTTTTGTCCAATAAAATCTGTTATTTGGGTCACTTGCATGATCCAATGCAATTTGATTGGTTTATAATTGAGGAAATGGTTGTTTAGAATCGCAAAACGCCCTTGCGTCGCTGCTTTGGAACACACATAGCGTTCGATATAGCGTCGCATTGGTGGAGATGCTTTGACAAGGCGGCATCTCTCCACAACATCATCAAACTGGCGGGAATTTATTCAACAGCGATCGATTATTTGCATTTCATTGGCTTAATTGATTGACCAATCCCATTGTCCATAGAATCCAGCCAATCACAGTTCGCGATGGCTTGGTCACTACGACCCGCCGACGGTGAGCACTCGTCGAGGTTGAATCATTTCTTCACTTTGCACCATTGTATCCCCGTCGATGGATCAACTGGAATTGCTTCCGACTGCCGCTAGCATGGATGACATGGCGCCGCTACGCTGCCTGGAAAAGGCCAAGCTGGTTGTGCCCCATGCCATGGACGCCGGCCCTGCATTCTTGCATTCGTTTTCGACGTTAATCGACTGGAAGTACACGCGCCAATTCCAGCGATTGGAGACAGTCTTGACACCTTGGCTGGCCACTTACGGTTTGGCGCGCCTTGGCAGTTTCATCGACGACGACAACGACGAGTCATCGGACGATCGACTCTGTGTCGTCCTGGATTACGCAGTCTACCACGGCCGAGAGGATGTTGTTCAATTCCTCCATGGGCGATGCAGCCTCGGTACCTATGTCAAGACACGGTTCTTGGTTGTGGCCGTCGCAGGACTTCAAATTGACATGCTTCGATCGGAGGTGGTCACGACCCTTGTGCCTTCCCGCGACGATCTCTTGCTGGCCGTGAGCTTGGCAGTGTCTCTGGCTGCTTATGGCAACCGCACTGAGATGCTTCGTGGCCTGTTTGAGCACTACGACCTGCCCGCCTATCAATGCTCGTTCAATTACGATGTTCAAGGATGGCTCACGATGCAGTCGAGCATCGACACCCTCGAGTGGGTCATGGCCAAGGCAGTCGTGCCCAGCGATGAATTGGTGCAAATGGTGAGTCAAACCATGCTCGTTGCAACCTGTAATGCCAAAATGGACGTGCTCGATTGGCTGGTTGACACAAAGGGCGGCACCGAGCCGTCCTGGCTGGACAAGACAGGCGACACGTCTGCCATTCTCGAGGGCTGCCTGCAGTACGCTTGCTTTACGAACCACGTCAACGTGTTTCATTGGATTTTTGAGCAACTTGGCCGCCGTAACCCCCCGACGCACATCCTACCGGGCCTTGACATTGGAGCTTGTGCTATCGTCGCAGCAGCCACTGAAGGCTCCCTCGACATGGTCGAGTATTTTGTCGCCTTGGGCTGTTCTGTTGATGCCACGATGGTCGCGGAAGCGACACAGCGAGGCCATACAGCCGTGGGCAAGTATTTAGTCGACGTCAACATGACTCCCATGAACCAGCCGGCGAAAGCGGCGTTTGTGCTGGATTTAGCGCAGCGTACGACCACTCGTTGTGATGAAAAAGTGTGCCAATATGCATTGGCAGTGTGGCTGGCTGCATGCGACGATGACAAGGACGATCGCGACAAAACGTTGATGGAACTCCTACGCATCATGGCCAAAGAAGGCCGTGTGCGATGTGTCAAGCACGTCCATGCCACCATGGCCAAGTCGTGTCCCAAGGAAACGCTGTGGTCAGCGGAAGCTGAGGCACTGGGCGACGCCACGCAACACCGACAAGATCAAGTCATGAGGTGGCTCACCCACACGATGCACTCGAATGTCGCAGCCGACCGCGCCGTGGAGGTTGACAGGAATGTCGATTCAGTGTCCATTACTAGTAATACATGGTATGGAGACGACTAGAATTAAACGTGGTCTTGTGTTGCTGCAACCGAATGGGGCAAGGGGGCAGGTCGAAGGATGGTTTGACGCAACGTGTGTTGACCTCTCCCAGTCGGATTTGAAGTTTTAGCACATCCTTCGCATGCATATTCAAAGCCCCTTGACAGCACTTTAGCTGAAATGCAACTGATTGACTTCGTTTTGCAGTTCTCTTCCTTTGTGGATTAACCTGCCTGCGAAATGTGAATCTTGCATGCCCCCACACTGGTATGGAAATGAATCGGCGCTTCCATCTCATGCCCTTCAGAATTGGCTGTCCTGATGGACGAACCCACAGTGGTATGCGACAACCAAGCGGCAGTGCACGAAATTTTTTAACACTTTGACTCCAAAAAAATGATTGGCCCGAGATGACGAGTACTCACTCATCTTAATCTACGTATATAAAAATAGTGTTGTAGGATAATTGTGTTTGCCTAAATCTATAAAACCAATTCTCTCAAGCCTTTATCGTTTGAAGAAATTCGTATTTTTATTTTTACCTATTTCATCCAATTTACCTTGATGTGCCAAACTATAAAAACCACACCCGGATCATCAGCATATCGGATGCTTTGGTGGAGATTCGGACAACACAACTTCGTCACCGGAGAAGGATATACGATCCAAATCACTCGCGCTCGATCAAAGACATTGAGATCAACTGGGGCTCAGTTGTGCGAAGCTGTGATGCCAACAAGGCATCGGCCCCAAGGACGTGCAATGAGATTCTCGACCGGTCATGGTTCCAGTATATATGTGAAACTTTTCGTCAAAATAATTTATTATTTTGACTACATTAAGATTGATACCTCCCATCCCAAGGACCAACAACTTGGCAGGACAAGACCCCCCATAACTCGAAACGTGATGCAGTCGATAATTCTCAAAAGTACGCGCTCGCTACTTGTGGAGGGATTCCACTTGACGCTGCGATCCATCAAATAGTTCAACATATTTCAAACAATATATTGAAATAATTATATATTTTGAACTAAAGCCAGACATGCTTGCTCGTCCGAACAACAGAACACCCACCCACTCAGACCCCATTTTCGAATTCGAAGGATGGCGTCCACGACCGCCGCCGCCGCATGCGCGGTCCCAAAGACGATTCTGGCCGCCGGCAGCGACTGCCCCTTGAAATGTCAGAGCAAGACCTGCATCATCTTCTCCCAACCCACGAGTTGCTACGCGACCAGCAAGAACGGCGAGTGCTTCGCCGACTCGATCGGGTATGCCAATGGATTGCTCGACCCGTCCGCAAAGGAGTGCTTGCTCACGTACCAGTGCCCCCAAATGGGCTTTGACGCGAAAACGACGGCGGACACGACGGCGCCGATCTGGGTCTTTGGCGTGTCAGACCCGAAGACCGTGACCGGGTCGGCGACGATCCCGCCCGCGTCTGCCATGATTCAGCAACTCGGCGATCTCTCCAAGAGTCCTGCGGTGAAGAGCATCATTTCGTTGTACGTTGATCTTCGCTTCGATATGAAGGAGTCTCATGTGTGTGTCGCTCTAGTCAACTCTTGGGCTGGTCGACCAATGTGGACAAGGGACAGACGCAGAGCATCGACTTTCCGCCGACCTTTTTCGACGCGACGCATTTCCCTTCCCTCGACCGCTTGTAGGACATTCCTCCATCGTCGCACCATATCCTCATTCGTTGTAGGTTCATGCAAAACATGGACTTGAGTCGCGTCTTTACTGACTCGACGTCCAAGATCAACCCCAAGTTGACAAATCTCTTCCTCACCAACACCAACTTGACGACCGTTCCCAAGGATGTCGAGGCCATGACGGGCTTGACAGACTTGTACGTGAAGAAACGTTGCCTCTCTCGTCGTCTCATTTGACTCTAGGGATTTGTCGCGGAACGATTTTACGGCGTTGCCGGCATCGATTTCGACGTTTAGCAAGCTCGTGACTCTGTACGTTTCTCTGCTGAGCAACTCCAACTCATCTGGATGTTTGTATAGGAACTTGGCGTACAACAAATTCACGGATTTGCCCGCGTTGCCATCGACCTCGATTCAAACGCTGTACATGTCGTCGCAGCGATGGACATCGGTCTCATTCGTAGCGTAGGCTCATCTCGGGCAACCCGTTTACGAAGTTCCCCACGTCGATCTTTGCGTTGAAAAACCTCAAGACCTTGTACGTTGCCGTGCATCATCCTGCCACAATGTTTACACTCGATATAGGAACATGACCAAGACCGGCCTCACCGATGTCGTCCTCGAGCAGGCGCAGTTTGGGCAATTGCAGGGAATGAGTTTCAACGCCGACTTTACCTTCCTCAAGGGCTGCCCCCCTGGCTCGGGCTTGCCACCAGGCGCGCCCTACAAAATCTGTGTCCAAGGCCTCGCCGACTCGGCCTCCAACACCCCCGGCAATGTCGTACCTCCAACCACGGTCGCTACTTCAAGTGGCTTGAGCACTGGCGCCCTCGTTGGCATCATTGCCGGCGCCGCCGTCGTAATTGTCGCCATCATTGCCTACTTTTGCACGCGTCGTCACAAGAAGGACATGGAAGGCGGCGGCGGCAACTTTTCCGTGTACAAGGACAACGACACGTCGTTCCAACCGACCAACTACACTGGCCAGACAGGCACAACCAACCCGATGGGAATCCTCAACGACGAAGAAATGCTGGCCGTGCGCATCGACTACGCCGAAGTGAAGGAGATCCAGCTGCTCTCGCGCGGCGGGTTTGGCGAAGTGTGGAGCGGCATCTACCAGAACCGACCCGTTGCGATCAAGCGGCTCTTGCCCAACAAGCGCACGTTCCAGGACGCGATGGTGTTTGCCGCGGAAATCAAAGTCATGGCGCGACTCAACCACCCCAAGATTGTCGAATTCATTGGCGCTGCGTGGTCCAACGCCGTGAGCATCCAGGCCATTTGTGAGTACATGAATTGCGGTGACCTCAAATCGCTCCTCGACCGGAGCAAGAAGAGCGGGACGGATCTCCCGTGGCTCAACGTCAAGCTCAACTTGGCCGTCGACATCACGGACGCACTCGTGTACCTCCACACGCTCAACCCCAAGTTTATCCACCGCGATCTCAAGTCCCGCAACGTTTTGATCGATGCCGACAACGGCGCCAAGCTGAGCGACTTTGGCATTTCGCGCAACCGGTCCATGGACGAAACCATGACGGCGGGCGTTGGCACGTGTCGATGGATGGCACCCGAAGTGATTCGCGGCGAACGCTACGACGAGTCGTGTGACATTTGGTCGCTCGGGTGCGTCTTGGCGGAAATGGACTCGGGCGATGTCCCGTACAACGATGCGACCAACACGAATGGCGGCCGCATGGGCGACCATGCGATCATGGAGGAAGTGGCCAAGGGCACGCTCAAGCCAACGTTTACGGCGTCGCTGCCGGCGGAAATCTTGGAGGTTGCGTTGGCATGCTTGGAATTCGACCCGTCCAAGCGCATGTCGTCGCTCCAAGCCAACCACAAGCTCCGCAAGTTTCGCAAACAAGTCGAGCAAAACTCGGATTCGACGTACTCGCACCAAACAAAGTAATATGGACGCAGCGGGTGCAACGACTTGATCAATGGTTGAATATCAATCGACTTGGTTGTATTGCGTTGCTGTTTATCATCAGGTACAAGAGATGAACTTGAAGGACGTGTCCTTTCCTGGCGCTGAAAACAACATGTTGTCGTCTAAAAATTCACTATGACTGTCGCATTGACTCGCAGACTAGATGTTGTCGCTCTTCTACCTGCCCTTGTCCGATTCGATAGGGGTATGTTATCGCACCACAAGACCTCGTATGATTCTACTAAGTCTTTAATGTTTTGAAGGACACTAAATCGATCAATCGAAAGTCTTTAATGTTTTGAAGGACACTAAATCGATCTGCCTGCCCATTTCCACAACCTCCACGGCGCGGTCGGCTGCGACACGCACTTGCATCTTGTGGGTGAGCCACCTCATGACTTGTACTTGTCGGTGTTGCGTGGTTTTACCGAGTGCCTCGGTTTCCGCTGGCCACAGCGAATCCTTGGGACACGACTCGGCCATGTGCTTGACGCATCGCACGCGACCTGCTTTGGCCACGATACGCTGGAGCTTACATGGATAAAGCGCAAAGGCATTTGCGAGAAAAGTGTGCGGACGCAACCATGGGGTCTGAGCCACACGATCGAGCCAGCAGCGCCATCGCGGGAGACTTAGTAACAGCCTTTGCCCGAAAGGAATCGAAGCAACCAGTATGCAATTAGTTTGCTCTCGTCGTGGAATTCTATTTTTGATCAAAAATACGAGGAATATTTTGCCTTCAAATCCAGCGTACTACAGTAATACTTTAAAAAGTAATACATTTCAGCTGTCAACAGTTGAACTAACTACTCCAAAGAATGCAAAGAAGTTGTTTGTCATGAATCATTTGAAGATGTTGTATGATTCTCAAATTATGATCATCAAGTTCACAGCAAAAAGTAGCTAAACAACTCCATTTGAACAAACAACCCCAGCAACTTTTCAAGACCTACGGAGTCGCTGTGATAACAATCACCCCGAAGAGTTGCCCTGTATCACGAGACATTCCGTCATTTAGAGGGCCTAAACTCTCCCATGGCATCCAAACGCGCCAAGTTCGAGACAATTTCCCACCAGTTTCATAAATACGACCAATACAAATTATATGGCCAAATGATACTTACGTTTTACTAGAATGCATGCACATGCCTTGCGTGAAAACTCGACGAGATCAGCAACGTAATAACTGAGCTACACGCGGCTGCTGGGACAGCTTAATTTTGCTCTTTGCTGTTAATAGGATTCTTGCAATCGCCCGCGGGGTTCCTTCCAAATCTCATATCGTCGCTCCCTTCCTGTGCTGGCGCTTCAATGTTGCTTGGTAGATCATCGACTTTTGGGCACGGCGGCAATACCTTCGTCGTCGGCCACGACAATATCCCCTGTTATTTCGTGAAAGTGGTAATGTAATTGTTGCTTTGACAGGAGTGACTCACTCCTCTCCAAACAAACATTAGAACAACACTATACATAGTACCGACTATGGGCGTTAAACCCACAACGAGGTTTGGAAATGTCCTTCATTTATTCTGCGTTGTATTTTGAAGGATTCTTGATGCAACGGTCAAAGTTTAGATGTATGAGGGCTCTTGGATACGAGAATACTTTTAATCACAGGAGGCATACGGCTATTTCTGATTCGAGCCATTATTATGGAGCAGAGGGAGTACATTATTAGACTTCTCGAATTCGGTGCATTTGTCGCTAACACCCCCTTCAATGGGAGATTTCATCGAGATTGCTCCACAAGATGCGTTCGAAACATGTTTCGAAATTGTTAAATCGATTTCTTGATGTCTCCATCACGAGGTCATGCTTGACCGTTTGATTTTCAGTTGAATGTACGTGTATTATTTTCAAATAATTTTTTTAAATTACTTCGTTGTGCTTCAGACTCCAGAGTTCATACTTCGAAGTATAATATTACTTCGAAGTACTACGTCCATTCAGGATTAAATGTCCGTTTCGAGAAATTCGAAAGTGCACCATTGGATTTTCTTCAAAATAATTGCCAAATTTGACCATGTATATACTAAACTACGCAAAATTTTGAGTTGAATTTGAATATACTCCGGGAGTAATCAATATCGTGTGATCAACTCATTCTAGTTCTCATAATAATGCCCAAAACGTAGTAGAATGTAGGTCGTTTTCCTTCTATTATACATATCCTTGGCACCAATATATATAAGAAGCGAAAGGTTTATGCGGAATATACTATTAGACAAGATATTGATATGCAAATACCAAAGTACAGAGGAATCAAAACCCGTATAACCTTATCATTTTGAGCTATTATTGAGAAATTACATAGGTTATCCGGAAATAGACCATTTAAACCTGGACCGAGGTTGTATACGTTACAATATGTGCCGTTTGAAAACTTGCAACAACTTAACATGCTGCACGCTGCATGTCTCACGCTTCACGTTTGTTGTCGTTGGGGACAGTGGGACGATCGAGGTCACAACCGAGTTGCCACTGTTTTGAGAGTGGCAACTCATTCACTGAAATGCGCTAACATGTCAGGGTGTTTAGGGTAGTCCAGCAAAATGAGAACAAGACTGCAATAAATAAATTAATGGTGGGGCTTAGACCCGAATAATTAGGCAAAAAAGGTCGACAACTTGGCGAGGAGCCCAGCTGGTGGTTGCGTGGGAGCCAGCGGCGGCAACGGTTGTGTGGTTCGCGTCTTGGCATACGGCGCAAGCCCTGATTCATGCATCCAGTACCGGGTCGAAAAATCATCGATCGCGGCTTCCTCGGGCGTGCACTTGGTGAGGAGGAAGCGGCAAACGTCGACACGCTTGCATCGAGCGGCGACTTCAAGCGCGCGCCGGCGGGTACTCGCGCCGCCATTGTCGTAGAGCAACTCAACCAGATGGACGTGTCCGGCGCAGGCGGCGCTGACCATGGCGGCAGGGACTTGACCTTCGCTGCGATGGGCGAGTAAAAACTCGACAATCGCGGTGTGGCCTCGGTAGCACGCATAGTCGAGCGCGACCTTGGTACAACCTTCGGTCCGATGCACATGAAGCCATTGGACGAGTTCTGTGTAGCCATACGTTGCCGCTTGATCGAGAGCAATGGTCGTACAGCCTTCGGTGCGGTTGTGATGAAGCCACTCAACGACGTGTTGGTGGCCATAGCGGGCCGCGCCATCCATGGCTTGAGTCGTGCAGCCATCGTTGCGGGTCGCGTGGAGCCACTGGATTACTTCGAGGTTGCCTTGGTAGGCAGCCCAGTCAATAATCGCGGGGCCCCAGTCGCCGATGCCATGGGCTTGGATGTATTGGAGGATGGGGAGGCTTCCCATCCATGCCGCGATGCGGGTGTAATGGGGGAAGCAGTAAAGCGCTTTCTTCTGGCGTCGGAGGAACGCAAAAAGCGTGACGTTGTTGTGCAGGATCGTGTAAAAGAGGACGGCGATGCGCAGCCGTTCGTCCGTGCGGATGAGCCGCGGGATCCCGTCGAGCCCGTGGTGCGCAAACCATGGATCCAACGCACGACCAAACGCGGCCATTTGTTCGAGCAGGAATGGGTAGTCTCGCGTGAGGAGGTCTGTTGGACACGTGTCCTCGTGCCGCGGGTTCACGCCCGTATTGATATGGTGGTCAAAGATGAACTGCATGAAGGGCTTCATGTGCGGCGCCGTGCCAGGCTGGTACTGTGTGATCGTCAAAAACATATCTTCACATGCGACGAGGGATGTAAACGCAGACATGCTAGTTGTGTGGCTTGGACGTCAAATTTAAAAATGGAGGCAAGAGAGACTTGGATTTGGTTCGAGTTGCCAACAACTGCAGATGTAGTTACCCGAGGGCGAGAATGAATGTGGTTTTTGTCTCGGTGTGACCAGTTGTCCAGTTGCTCGAACAGAATAGCACCCATGTTCTTATTTTCCATTTATTATATAATTTGAGCAATATGTCGTACAATTATAGGAGATGAAATATCAGGCTGATTGTTTTATTCTTTGGCCTATGTTTTCAGTTTTTGTGAAAGTGAAGTTTTAAATGCACATGCTGACCGCCTGGTCAATTATTTGTGTGG
The DNA here is from genome assembly GCA_009835185.1 of Aphanomyces stellatus. Classification (NCBI taxonomy): domain Eukaryota; phylum Oomycota; class Saprolegniomycetes; order Saprolegniales; family Verrucalvaceae; genus Aphanomyces; species Aphanomyces stellatus. The sequence continues at coordinate 30,137 of VJMH01007325.1, forward strand.
CGGATTGTCGTGGCAGGCAACAGCCACCCAGAGGACAACATCATCGTTGCAGCATGTCAGCAAATCACAACCAGCGCAGTTGATAGGCATACTCTGCGGGCTCAAATTTTGGGGTCAGTATACAAAACGCGGACTTGACATGTGAATATTCACGTGACCTGCGAAACCTTGATAAAATTATGGCCAAGGGGAGTAGGAAATATTACACACTTCCAAGTAAACAATACGAGTATACTCCAAGTATATAGTATTATAATTAAAATAAACGTTCCGTATTGACACTGCCAGGGAGGGATGGAATAAATTTGCTTGCACTCAGCACAAAAAGGATTGGACGCACAAGGATGACCTCAATTATAGACTGAGGTTACCCCAAGAGCAAGCGCCGCCAACCTGGCGCACCTTGGAATGCAATCATTTTGATCTTGAGGTCAAGGAATGATTTGATCGAATACGAGACCAGTTGTAAGCGGCCAAGATAATGAGACGAATCAGCATGGCGCAGACTGTAAAAAAAAACTACAATTCCGACACAATAGGCGACTTGCATCCTCGATTGTTCCTGACCGTTCTGTTACGACGACACATCTCAATCGAACCACATATCACTTCAACATAAATACCCGCAATAGACTGGAGTTACGGCAAAAAGCGCCAACCTGGCGCTCTTTTGAAGTCACTGTCAATCAGTTTGATCATCATGTCAACATGAGGAATTCCCTCGTTGAGAGGACCTGACCCCCTTAATGCACACAAACGCACCAACACCAGGAGTAAATAGGCGTCAAATTCGGAAAATCAAATAATAAATTCCAAACCTGCTCGTCGCGAGCGACGACAGCTCACAACTTTGCGCCCACTGAAATGTAGCGGAGATTAATTCTGTGCTGGAACTTGCTTGGCGAGTTCCCAGTTTTTCCATGAAAAAGGGGGTTGATTATATTCTATCTCGCGGTCAAGCGGCAGGTAGGCGCTTGCACCTTGCCGCTCCCCGACAAGGCCTGTGGAATATCCAAATTCCTTCAAATTTGTATAACGTTACCGCGGTTGATTTGTCAGTTGCGAAAACTCAAAACCTATGAAATGCTATACATTTGAACTATAAAGTTATACGATGAACCGTATATAATTATCGATAGCGGTATCCGGAAATATTCCGGACATGCCTGAAAGAAGAAGGGGTATTTTTTGGCTTTTTCCCAGTTCAAGTGTTGTGCAGGTTGGCTGGCGCTTACTTCGTTTGCAAAATCTGAAGTAAATGCGTCCAATAAACCGTCATTTTAGACGACGAATATACCTAAAACCTTATAGCCTGTATGTTGTGGTATATATCGGGAATTTTTAGATATAATGTTTCACAGGGAATTCTGACTTTGAGGTCTCGCTGCGTCTCAAATTTACGCAACTGACAAATCAACTACTATATTATTATTGGGTATTTCTCAGGATCGGCCAACCAGGGCCGATATTTATCAAAATCGGTCACCAAATATTATAATTGTCCATCGGCCATCGACATTTCATTGGCTGAAATAATAAAGTGAGTCGACCAGTCACAACCACGGTCGCTCCCACGTTTTCTCAGCAGACCCAGTGCGAGAAACTGACGCCGCACTGCCGCCGCAGTGCACCAGCTCAATTTGGGATGGCCGAGGTCATGTTGGGGCGCACAGGGACGAAGTGGTGTGCGGGGACGATTCGCGCTGCGGGAGAAGGAGCATGGGTTCTTTGCGGTGTGGGTGCCGTCGACGCCAACACCAGACGAACGAGAGGACTTCATGCCGTTCATGTCAACCAAAGAGGAGCTGGAGGGCTCCACCATCTTTTTGTCTACAGGAAGTACGCTTTGAGATGATATACCACAGGAGACATGCCTGATGGAGACGACAGTGGAAAGAGATGGTGGATTGGAGCTCTGAGGCTCAGGTGGAGCCTCAGACGCACAATATCATTGTTGTCTTGCGAGAGTTGCCTACTTGGATCAGAGAATCCAAGTGTCACATCTTGTTCGTTGTATCGTGCTCGTGCTCGAAGACGTGCTCGTGCTCGAAGACGTCGGTGCGGCAGTGCGGCATCAGTGCTTCTCGCACTGGGTCTGCTGGAAGTGTGAGAGAAAACGTGGGAGCAACCGTGGTTGTGACTGGTCGACTCACTTTATTATTTCAGCCAATGAAATGTCGATGGCCGATTGACAATTAAAACATCTTGTGATGGTGGTCGTTGGCCGATCCTGAGAAATACCCATAATTATTTTGAAAAGGTTGTTGATTTGTGTCGTGTTGGGTGCGTTTGTTGGTTGTTGAGGGGGTCAGCCCCCCTTAACGAGGGAATTCCTCTCTCAACATCTTTAAATGCTCATTCACGCAACGTCCATTCGTCAAACGTTGACCAAAGACCAGGTCCCAGTAATTGAAGTGGTGGCTTATCTCCTCGACCAATAAGACTTGAGGTAAGAGTTTGGAAGGAACTCAACCGCGCAGCTTTGGAAATGGAATGGATCAGCGAGGTTCGGAACATGTTCCGTTCCCGAAGTATTAGTACCACTTGTCCTCGATGTAACATAAATGTTGCGTTTGGGTCGGAGGGAAGCGTCGATACAGTGAACGAACATCACCAATTATGTGCATAGTTTTCACTCACGCATGTGTCATTAGTTTGTCACCGAAAGACCTCGAATGAGTTCAGGAATTGATACACGGCATTTGAGGTGAGCGTATTTATACAATATTATATATTAGTATCTGACAGCTTTGAAATGTAAATACCAAAGTACTGATCTCCCCCCCAGTTCGAAACGCCTAATTTACATAAATTGTGACAGTGAATGGAATTTTGAGGTAATAAGTTGTTAGAGAGCTACCCAGCAACCACTGGACTTTGTTCCGTGGCATCGCAGTGGAGAATACCTGTTCTGGACCAGCAGTTGACAATCGTCGACTGCGAAACAGAGAGCCAGGCGTCTTTGGCCCAAGCCATTGCTTCAACAAGCGGCACTTCGTAGAGTTTGTCCTGGCGACCAGCCATGACGGAGTCAATTTGCTCCAAAGCATTCTGGAGCTGACGTTGCTTGACCTTGGCCTTGAACGACGCGATGATGCCGGCGTCTTGGGGCTGAAGGTAAGCTGTCGTGTTTGGAGGAAGCCATTTTAGGCTGACATTGGAAAGCTGGGTGTCGTCCTTGGCCTTGTGGGGTGACGCATTGTCAACGAGCAACAGGACGTTTCGGTTCGCGGCAGCCATTTTGGCATCCATCGTTCGGAGGTACGTGTCGAATATATCTCCGTTCATCCAAGCCTTCTTACTTGAGGTGTAGTCATAGCCAAGGTCGTCGGCGGTCCGACCATGGAAGCATCTTGGCTTCACTGCGCTTCCGATGAAAAGAGGCTCCACCATGTCTGTCCCGCTGGCATTCGTGGTGAGGGCAAGCGTGATACGCTTCTTGGACTTCTTCGTGCCGGGTATACGACTCCGGGTGATGGAACGGTGAGGCGACATGCACCAAAAGAACGACGTTTCATCCATGTTGTAGACATCATCTGCATTGTAGCCTTGCGTCGTCGCCAGCACTTGTTCGCGACCTTGCCGCACAGCTTCGCGGGGAGTCGATCCTGCCTCTCCATGCTGGCGCTTGCTGGAGAGCCCGTGCTTCCGTTGAAACTTGTAGAGCCATCCTTTTGAGATTTTGAGGGGCCAATTCTTGACCAGTTGGTACTCATCGTAGAATACTTTGGCTTGCTTTCGAATGAGTTCACCGAGTTCTTCGCACAGTACCCATGCCAGGACCTTGGCTTCGAGCTCGGGCATGCAAACGTCTCGATCCATCGATCGTGACTTAAGGTCACTTCGCTGGCTGATTGTTGCGTGGCGCTTTATTGCATTTCCAACGGTAGAGTTTGACGGTGGTGCTGCCAGCTTAAATGCTTCCATGGCCCATAGGCCCAATGCCGAGTATGTAGCACTGGGTCTCTTCATGTGCTCAGCGTACAAGTTGTGTTTGTCGGCCAAGGACATCCGCGCCTTCATCGCTGAAACGTTCAGGAGTTTAAATGTTTGAAATACCTCCAAAGAATTTATACTCCTCCGGAGTATCAGTTTTCAAAAATTATCGAGTCTGCACCGTTTCGAACTGGGGGGGAGATCAGTATTGGCTTTGTCATATCTATAACGTAATAAAGCTCTCTATCGTCACCCTTCATTTCCTATTTTTTCAAGTAATATTTTTTTTCAACATCTAATTCTTTTCCGGAATCAATATTTTCTATCTCATCTTCCGTTTCAATAACAGTGTTCTTAGCTTGTAATTCACCCCATGCTGAAGATGCCATTCGTTTCAGAATTTTATTTTTTGGAAACTCAGTTCTAAGGTTTTTCAATGTTTTGTACCATTGACTAAATAATTTTGATGACTTAATAATTTTTGTCTTATCTCTATATTTTAAACATATATTACTCAACAAGGTTAATCCAATGTTCCCATTATGGTGCTCGTTGTATATATTCATAATGAAATTAAAGCTAAAGTGTATATAATAATTGTATTTACTGAATGAAAATATTTTATTGAATCTTTCATCATTTGATTTAACTTCGACGTGATAAATCCCATAACTAAATCCACATTTTGGTATTTTGAAAACGTTACATATTTCACCTTTTGACGCTGGAAATTCGAAATATTCAGTTCCCATTATACTGGGATAAAACATGTTTTTATCATAGGTAGTTACTGTATCGAATATACCTTCTTGATGATATATTAATCCTCCATTATTACATTTATCAAAATGTACCTCTTCATATAATTCTATATTCTCAAAATCCTTGTAATATTGCGATTTAAATATTTTCATAATTCTTGTAATGCTACTTGAATGAGTTCTGTAAAAGTTATTACCATCCGTTAGTTTAAAACTAGTGTCAAAATAATCAAATCGTTTCTTCAATATAATTGAACTTAGAATCTTATTTCTCCACGTGATAATATCCTCTCCAAATTTCTTTAATCCTTCATTGTTAGCTTCATATCCTTTCATTACTTCAAATGAATTTATATTATGTTTAGATACTATGTTATATTCTTTCGTTTCATAATTATATGTGTTAAATGTATTATCTTTCTTTTTATACAAAATAATAAAATTTGGAATCATTATTTTGTATACTGTATATATTTTATATTATCTAATCTTTAAATTGAAATTCAAATTAGTTATTTTGTTACAAATACATATTGCACTTTGTAAAATTCACAAAATTTTGTGTTATCTTCAACTTTATCTTCGAAGTAGCCACCTTCAAATTCAGACATATCATTGATATAGGAGTCTAATGATTTTAACGTAACAAATCCAATGTTTGATAACGCTGTAATATAATTATTCTTGTCAGTTTTAATATTATATCTATCAATTAATCTCAGTCCATTTTTTTAAATTTGATTTTGAACTTCATTTGTGTTTTATCTTTCATATTTATTTTTATTTTAACTTTATTCTTATCAACATCCTTATTAATTTTAAGTACTGTCATTGTAATATATATATGTATATGTTTATCTTTAAATTGAATTGAATTTATGAATATCATATGTTGGAGGTTTACCTTGAGCTGTCAATATATATGTTTGTACAGGTTTATTTATTGTTAAAGTGCCTTCTCCACAAACGCCCATTTTCGAAAAATGGTGGCAGTGAGCTTGAACTGCGTGGTTGTTGGTTAAGGAAGACCTTTCACTGTGGAGATTGACGCTGAGAAGACCGTCGGGATTCTCAAAGACAAGATCAAGGAGAAGAAACCACGAAGTATCACTTGCGATGCTGATGAGCTGGAGCTTTATATGGCGTTGAAGGGTGGCGCTTGGCTGTCGGACGAAGACCCGGATTTGGAAGGCCTTTCCCAAACCGCCGTAGGAAACGCAGTGTTGCCATTGTACATCATTGATGAAAGAAAGATGAAGGCAACCAAGAAGCTTTCCAAGTTCTTTTCTGGTGGAGATTACCCCGCATATTGCAACGACAAAAAGGTTCATGTTTTGGTGGTGGTTCCAGAAGGTGCAGTCCCCAGCATTTGTCCAAGAATCTCTGTCACCAATCTTTTGCGGCAGAACTCCCTTCCAGGCATGGAATTTATGGAAGCCATGAAGCAACCAGGCTTCAAGATTCCAGTCGTTGATTCTCAAAATGTATCCATGTGGGGGGCGAATGCGTTCACTTATGGAATTGCAGAATATGGCTCTTGTATTGACGAATTTATTGAGCACACAATTGTCGGTGGCAGTGAATTGGGTGTTGTTTCTATGGATGCAATGTGGCTCAAATTGTTTATGAGCTTGTGCGATTGCACGATTTATCGCGACCAAACTCATGGATCCAGTTCACGTTCAGGGATGCGACCTGATGCGGTCATTGCCAAGGCAAATGTTTTGGTGGGAAAATGCGAAGCGAAATTTTCAGTGAATCAAATCGAAACAGCGACATCCGAGCTGACAGAAAAGATGGCAGGCTCCCGCCTTTGCTACTTTTCCCATCGGAATGACCTCCATTCCAGCTTGGTCCACCAGCTCGGAACGCATGGAGCTACACCAATTGACTTACATCTCTTCCTCGAAAACGTATAAAACCAGAATTTTGGAGACATACTGATGTCAAATTTCAACCATCGCCAGTGATTTGTGGTGGATCTGTTCAAGATTTTGAAGTGGGTGTTTCCAATTCAAGAGCCCAATGCTTTAATGCATCTCTTTCCCCAAGTACGAACAATCACGACGAATGGACACTATGTGACGTGGTTGAAGACGGGTTTGTTCAAGGAATTCAGAAAGGGTGCTGAGATTGACATGGCTATTATCCAACAAATCTACAGTGCCCCCTTGCAACACGTGGAAAGGGGTATATGCAATCACGTTTCCGTCACCATCACCTCCATCGGACAAACTTTGCAAAATGCTTTGGTCAACTTTCAATGCAACCGAGATTTGATTATTGATCAAGTCAAGAGTGCTCGGTTGAACTTCACAGCATTGGAGGGCTCATTGAGACCAACGTGTTTGTCCTGCTCGAGAATAAAAGAGTAATTTTGGGCGATTTGGAGTACTGCCGAGATATATACGCAGCACCACCAAAAGTCAAACGTTTTCCCAAGAACAAGTCGTGCAAAACTGCACTCGAGTTGGACAATTATCAGTTGGGTGTTTTTGTGGACGAGTTGGCTCAAATGTAGAAGTGAATCCTTTATTCTCCATTTTATATAATCAATTTTATTTTCTAAAAATGGTGTAATTTTGAACTTCGAAGTATAATTCAGCAAGTAGTGGTGATTATGATACAAAAATGCAAATATCATTGAAACGTGGTCACAACGGAGATATTACTGATGATACAAATATGCATAAATCATTGAAATGTGGTCCCTAACAACGGGAGATATTCCAAAATGTAAACTCTGCATAATATGTGTTTGTGTATTTTTGTGTTCCAAAATGTTAAAAATTTGAAACTCTATACGTTAGTGTTTTTGTATTTCTGTGTTTGTTTATATATATAAATACAAAAACACATAAAACACACCGGGTTAGTACTTTTAAACTTTAATCTTTAATATGAATTTCTTAACTCAGAAATATAAGCTTAGCTTTTAGTTAAACATTTAGTTAAACATGTAGTCGAGGATGTGCAGCGAAGCAAGCAACAAGGAGGGAAGAAACTCCGTTTCTCTCTCTCTCAAGGTTTTATTCCAAGTCACAATAATTCCAAGTATCGACAAGAAGTGCAAGCAGTCTCGAAACCAGACGTCGTTGCCACACCGTGCAGGCCTGATAATGCGACTCGCAACCCCACCACGAAGCCTGCCACTGTAAACCAGTCCGCACCACTCCGATGCGATGGCCAAGTTCTCATTTCCTTCCGAACCAAGAATGAATGCCATCGTCATCTCTCTCGCTTTGGTCTCCTCCGCCTTTGCTGCCACTGGCAATAACAGCACTGACTTCACCGATCGTATCGTTGGCGGGGGTGAAGCCCCCATTGGTCAATACACGTGGACCATAGGCCTTCGATTGACTCCCGATGGCCGCCAAGGCTGTGGTGGCTCGCTCATCTCGCCCACGTGGGTTTTGACGGCCGGCCACTGCGTCGCCGATGCCAACCACATGCCCCAGTACATTTCTGTCGGCACGCACTACCTCCAAGGCAACTCGGACGGCGAAGTCATTGCAGTCAAGAATATCGTGTCCAATCCCTTGTTTCAAGACGTACTCAGTGGCAACGACATTGCGTTGATCGAATTGGCCCAGCCCTCGTCATTCACGCCTATCAAGTTGAGCAAACAGCCCGTGGCTGCCAGTCCGATTGCTGGGCTGGGGTGGCACGTCCCCCAATGTTGGGTCTCAGTCGCCCGTGCTCAAGCAAAACGACTTCACCATCCTCAGAAACGACGAGTGCCAAAGCCGCATCGAAGCGAGCGGTGATCCGCAGTTGGTCAACTGGGTGGCCACCTCCTCCCACTTGTGTGCTGGTTGTGTCGTGGGCCAAGCTTCATGCAAGGATGACTCGGGTGGACCGCTTGTCCGCATGAACGCCGACGGCAGCTCGACTTTGGTGGGCGATGTTTCCTTCGGAGTGCCCTGCGCCCGAGGCATTCCCGACGTCTACGGTCGCATCTCGGAGTTTGTTGACTTCATTGATCAGACGGCGTCGGGCAATCAATGGGACAACTAATTACGACTGGCGACGACTCCTTCCGAGGTCAGATGCGTCGCCCCCTGAGGGCGGCATACTAGTGTTCACTTTCTACTTCAATGATGCGTGTTAATCTGAATTGCGTATGTTTTCGTTGGTAAACCTTTTGTAAAATGCGCTACCAGCACTGAATCGTCACGATATCGATCGAAGTGGTCCGCGCATTATGTTTGAGTTGCCTTAGTACGTCACCTTTTGTGTGAATTGAGGTTGAGTTTGCAGTCAATTCAAATTACTGGTGGACTTCATCTGAATTTTACTCTTCTATTGGCTATAATTTGACCAATCGGTTCCAAAATATTTCAGTTCAACCAGTCCAGATCTTTGCTTCACCCATTTCGAGCCGTGTCATGCTGTCGTCACCCACACCGTTCTTCGTCGACTGGGTCACACCGTGGACTGCAGTCACGTACGTGGCAGTCGCAGCAGGGAGCTACGTCGTCTACCGCCTTGTCGTGGCGCCACGATTGTCGCCTCTGAATCGCCTTCCGGGTCCACCGCCCACAAGTCTCGTCTTTGGCAACGCGTGCGTCGCCAGTCTTTCTCAAATCACTAGGATCGTAGGCTGGACGTCGGGTCCATCGTGACCAAGTGGTCGACAAATGCTCGCTTCCCTGACCCGTACGTGTCTTTCATGAAGCAGTTTGGCGGAGCCGTCCACTACCGCCTCCTGCTCGAAGAACGCGTGCAGTTTACAGACCCTAAGGCCGTCCAGCACATTCTTGCCACCCACGCACCGCAATTTCCCCGCGATGGATCGGCGCGCCTCTTCTTTGAGGTACACTTTACTCGCGTGAGGTTGTGTTTGACACGTGCACCAGGATCTCTTTGGTGGGGTTGGCCTCTTCAGCTCTGAAGGCTCACTCCATGACAAGCAGCGCAAATGGCTCAACCCGCATTTTACAAGTCTCCAGGTAAAAAGCGCCATCGCCGCCTTTTACGCACACGCCCAACGCGTTGCCGCGTCTGTTTTGGACGACGCAGCGAAAACGAATTCGGTTCTGTCCATAAACAAAGGTCAAACTCGTCGAAACAGGGTTCGACTAACCCAAAACCCCAGTCTTTCAGCGCCTGGCCTTGAATTTGATTGGCGAGACTGCGTTTGGATACGATTTTGACGCGGATCCGATTGCCCACGATGCCTACGAGCACTTGTTGGCGAAACCCACTGTCCTCATGGGCGTGTGCATGCTTAACATTCCCCATTTCACCAAACTGCCTCTGCCATGGCTGACCAAGCGCAACCGCGCCCGCGATGCCCTGCATCAGATCATTCGCAATGTCGTCGTTCAAGGCTCTTCGTCGTGCAACCTGCTGGACATGATGCTGGAAGCCAAGATGGACATGCAGGAAGCATTGGTGCATACGATGACCTTTGTCTCAGCAGGTCATGAAACCACGAGCACGGCCCTCTGCTGGGTCTTTGCCACGCTCGCAGCACATCCAGTGGTGTATGCCACGGTCCGTTCAGAGTGCCAGCACGTGCTGGGAACGTTCCACGGATTGGACGTCTACGACGTCTTGGGCGAACTCACGTACACGACGGCAGTGATCCAAGAAACGGTGCGATTGAACCCTCCCGCGCCGTTTTTATCCCGGCGGGTGGCTGCCGACGACAGCGTCGTCCCACTGTCCGATGGGTCGGACGTGTTTATTCCAAAGGTATCGACCTTGAAAAGTGACTAGAAATATGGACTATGGGGGTAGGGCACCAGTGTCGTGATTGTACCGGCAGCCATGCACCGAGATCCGCAATATTGGGACCGACCGGACGAGTTTGTACCGGAGCGATTCGTTGACGGGTCGCCGGCTTTCTTGAACGATTGCGCCCGTCGGGGCACCCACAGCCACGCGTTTCATTACATGCCATTTGGAGCCGGCGCCAAGAGCTGCATCGGCCAAAGGTTTGCCATGGCGGAATTGCAAGTCGTCGTGGCCACCTTTGCTGCCCAGTTTGAATTTTCGCTGAGCGCGACGGCGAATATCAATCATTCGTTCAACACGGTCACGGCGTTTCCCGCAAAGCTGGACATGGCTGTTCGGCGTTGCGAGGTCCTAGCCGTCGCTGCGGCGGCTTCCAGCTAGCACTCTTGAGCGAGAAAACAAGGGCGACGGACGTTTTGATTCTGTAGCCCGACAATGTCCATATATGCAGCTTATTTCTGACTGTCCTGCACTTGAACGGTTAAATAAAGATATGCATCAGGATCAGTTTGTTCCATGCGCAGAAGCAAAGTACTTTCGATTGTTATGAGGCATTGGGCAGGACCAAGGCACAAGAGCCCCTTTCGAGTTTACTTCAAGCAAACATAAAACGTATATATTTATCTAGTTGCCGACAACCTTCTCCATGTACCCACCTTCGGACACCAAGTCAAAGAAAAGGCCGCTGCCTTGGGCGACCAAGACTGTTGGGATGTCACACTGGGCCAGTTTGCCTTGGTCGAACACCATGACTCGGTCGCAGTCGAGCACCGTGTCGAGGCGGTGGGCAATGGTCAAGACAGTCGACGCGGCAAACTCGGTCCGAATCAGCTGCTGCAGGTGCCGGTCGGTCGCGTGATCGACGGCGGCTGTGGCTTCGTCCAACACGACCACCTTGGCTCGGTGCAACAGCGCACGCGCCATGCACAACATCTGCCGCTCGCCCACGCTAAAGTTGGCCCCGTTTTCTTCCACTTGGCTCAGCAGCTTGTCGTCGTCCTTGCCGACGCGGTCTGTGAGCTGCACCTTTTGCAGCACGGCCCAGAGCTGCGCGTCCGTGTACTCGTCAAACGGATCAAGGTAGCTATGGAGCGTGCCCTTGAAAAGGACCGGGTTTTGCGGGATGATGGCCAACGAACTGCGAAGCGACTTGAGAGCAAGCGACGCGATGTCGACGCCGTCGATCTTGATCGTCCCGGACGCGACTTCGTTCATGCGGAAGAGCGCCATCATAAGACTCGACTTGCCAGCGCCCGTGCGGCCGACGATGCCAATTTTCTCGCCGCCACGCACGTGAAAGTGCACGTGCTGCAACACGAGCGGGTCCGTCGCCTTGTACCGAAAGCTTACGTTGTCAAACGTCACGTCCCCTCGCGATGGCCACGACGTCAGAGGTGCCGTCACGTTGGCACTTGGGTGGCCTTCTTGCTCGACGCTGGCATATTCGACCAATCGCTCAGGACCAACCATGGCCGATTCCAAGTTGGCCCACATGTTGACAATGGTGGCCAATGTTGGGGGGACCGTGAGGCCGTACGTGAGGAGGAGGCCGACTGCACCCACTCCGAGGGACTCGCGCAACACGATAATCGCAACCAAGATGCATCCAACGATGGCCGCGCTGAGGAGTTGGATGCGCAGACTGAACCATTGATTCACGGCGGAGAGCGTCAGCTGTGCCGACACGTACAACTCGATCTTCTGGTCTTGGAGGCGGACGAAGCGACGGATGTACTTGTCGCCAAACGCGCGGATGGTCTCGGAGCCGTCGATGCCTTCGGCGACGAAACTCAAGAGAGGCGAGCGCGTGGTGGTTTGGATGCGGTTCATTTCGCGAAGCGGCGCCAAGTAATAGCTCGTGAGGAGACCATAGACGAGAACGAGGGGCACAAAAAAGAGCCCAAACCATTGCATCAAGACCGAGGCGGTGCCAAGTGTGACAATTGCGTTCGAGACCATGTTGAGCACGGGCAGCAGCGCCATGCTGATGGTAAAGTCGCACATCATGACGTCGCTGCCAAATCGATTGAGGATGCGACCGATCGGAGTCGTGTCAAAGAAACTCATAGGCGCGTGGAGAAGACGGGTCAACATGGCGAGAAAGAGAGATTGCGAGCCACGGAGGGTATAGCGAAAGACGGACACGGATTGAAGCAGCATGATCAGACAACTCCCCATGGCCAACGACGTGTACACGACCATGTTGGTGGTCGTATCGTCGTTGAGTGCAGTCATCGTCGTCGACCCGTTCGCAACATCGTTGGCGGCGCCCCAGCGAGACATCCACATGTCGCTGGCCACTTTGAGCAACTGCATGGCCAACGTGGAAACCACGACAACCAAAATGGCTGGGAGGCCACCAATGGCTTGCAAGTAATGGCTCACGACGACCTTGGACACTTGGCCTTGGGCGCGTTCCTCGGCCATCACGAGCTTGCCATCTTCCTGAAACGAAGTATCGTTGGCGGTCTTGGGTGTGAAGAGCATGTCAGAGTCGCCGAACGAGTATGGCGTCGTCGCGGTGGGCGTCACCAGACCATCGTACTCGCGGTGCGTCGTGGCTGCGTTCGTCTCATCGCAGTCCCAAATTGGTTTGCGGGCGTTCAGCGGGGCAACCAACGGGGCAGTTGCATGGCGCAAGCCACGGGGGTTCGTATCGACCGACGACGACTCGACCAAACTCCCGTCCTTGACTTCGAGAACGCGATCGACGTCGGGCGAGGCGATGATTTCGGGGTTGTGCGTGACCAAGACGATGGTTTTGTGGCGCAACAAGCCCAGAAAACACTTGGTGAAGATTTCGTTGGCCACGATCGCATCGACGGCTGCGAGTGGCGCGTCCAAGACGAAGATGTCGGCGTCGCTGTAGCATGCCCGGGCCAGCGCGACGCGGGCCTTTTGGCCGCCCGAGAGGTTGATGCCCTTGGCGCCAAGTTCGGTGCGGTCGCCAGCGGGGAAGGACGCGACGTCCGTCGTGAGGGCGCACGCGTCCAGCACTTTGTTGTACTTGACGCGGTCGTACGGCTTGCCAAAGAGGATGTTCTCACGCACGGTCGTGTTTTGGATCCATGGCTGCTGCGTAAAGTAGGCCACGTCGCCGCCGACAAACACCGAGCCTGTCAACTTGGCGCATTCGCCAACGAGGATCGAGCAGAGTGTCGACTTGCCTTGGCCGACGGCGCCATGCACGACCACAAAGGCGCCTTGTTGGATGGTCAAGTGGAGGCCTTGAAAGAGGGGCACGTCCCAGCCAAAGCTACCGTCGGCAATGGCGACGACGGTGCCAGCCATTGCATGGGTGTGGGCCAGCGCACGGTCCGAGGCGGGCGTGAGGACGTTGGCAGGGTTCCGTTCGTCGAGGTGGAGGATGTCGCTGACGCGTTTGATCGAGACCAGAGCTTGAACGAACCCCGTGATGAGGAACGGCAGCATGTTGAGGACCGACTGCAGCACTTTGAGGAGGGCGATCGTAGCAAAGACGACCGTGACCGTGAGATTCTGTTGCATCCACAGCGTGTACGTGGCAAACACGGCGACGGTCACGACGATGGGCGTGGACTCCATCAACGTGATGAGAACAAACGCGGCTTTGTAGAACATCCAGAGCGAGTCGACTTCGCGCGTGCGGATGGCCTCGACGCGGGTGCGAAACTTGTCTTCCCATGCATTGAACTTGATGATTTGGATCGCGCCAAAGAGCTCCGTGAGGACTTTCATCCGGCTGTCCTTGATGGTCAAGATTTGGCGGCGCTGGGACCCGACCACACTCGCCAGAATGGCCGAGACAAATCCGAGGACAAACATGACAGCAAATGCTGACAAGGTGGCCCAGCCCACGAGGCCCCAGAGCAGATGGAGAACAAAGCCGAGCTGAATCGGTGTGATCCACATCGGGTTGATGCGCTTGGTCAAGTTGGTGATGGTTTGGATGTCGGCCGTGAAGACACTGACGATTTCACCGGCGGACTTTTGTGTCTTGGCTTTCGACGACAGCTTGAGCGACTTGTCAAAGACCATCGACTGGAGGGCTGCGGCAACTTGGATGCCGATGACCGTGTTGAGGTTGTTCATGTGGGCGGTCGCAAATGCGTTCAGGACGGACGACCCGACGAGCGAGGCGACGAGCTGGAGCACGTATACCTTGTCAAACATCGGCGCTTCGAGCGACGCAATGACTTGGCCAAGGACAAACCCAGGCCCGTACAAGTCGCACGCGACTGAAAAGAGCTGCAAGAGCCCGAGCCAGAAGAGTTGGCACCAATAAATGGAAAAAAACGCTCCGAGAATACTCTGACCACGGGCGTAGTAAGCAGCGGCAAAGCGCTTGGCGAGCAGCGATGTCTTCTCGGTGGTTCGAACGGGCCACAGGTCCTCGGGAGCGAACTGGCGCCGATTGCCAAGGGCCAGAAGTGGTTGCACCCAACCAAACGCGAGCTTGGAGAGGCAAGATGCCTCCGTCAACGGATGCGCCAAGGGTTCAGTGGGGGTAGCCCCCGAAAAAGTCTGGTACTTGGACAAGGTATTCGACTGAAGCATCAAGCAAATTGAAGAATGAGTCAAACCAGAGGAGCGCCCCTTGTCGAGATGCATATGACAGCAAAAATGTGCGAAATACGATTCGAAGGCGAAGTTTGACCTGTGGAAACTGAAGAATAACCAATATGAAGTACTACGTAGTACGTTTAACATTTCGAGCGAACAACCGATAATTTTCACATCAATCCAAAAGCCGGGCGAGTTTTGACGATTGTCCACAGCTGGCGTGACCTATTCGACGTTCTGGCATATGCCGTTTCTGGTCGGCGGACATTACTTGAGCTGAGGATATTCTCGTACCCTGGAGACACACATGTCCATTTTTTATTGATTGATGTATTGCTGACAACAGTGTGGACAATATTTGGTTTGCAAGCATCGCCCAACGGAACATTCCCCAAAAATTCCATTGACGAGTTGGTTGACTCAAGCATTTTGATGCTTGTTGTCACAACGAACAGGAAACGATGGGAAAATTCTAGTACAGTAAGGGCAAGGGTCAATGTACAAGTTGGCGAGCCAAGTTGTGAGGTTTTCAGCTCGTGGAGAACAGCCCGTGGGACATTTTAACAAGGTCGGAGTGGTGCGAGTGTCGTTACATATAATTTGTCATCAACATCAGGAATGATTACTGTTTCGCGCAAAATATCTATTTGTTCATAATATAGCATGTAAGTCGACAATGCTCTTGTCCATGTTTGATTGGATGGATCTATTACAATGAACGTTGTCGCATCGCAAAAAGGTCACTTTCGGCCAGGTAAAATGAGCGACGCTGGTTTTCAACTTGAATAAGTCCTTGGACCCCTCGCCATACGTTTGAGTGAAACTGATCCTTTACGGTTCGACTGGATCGTGCCTCCACACTCCATCAATGGGAGGCTGAGCGCGGAGTTCACACAACGTCAATCAGGTTGTTGGCCCATATAATATCGATTCGCATCGAGGAAGTATGAAAAGAAAAACACGATACTTATCGAGCAGTGTAATGTTAGGCAGATGTAAAAATATGCAAAATTTCTGTTCAAAACATGTGAATCGATGAAATGTACAAGGGTGGCCGGCCAATCACAGTTCAGGATGAACTCCAGAGTATAATTGTTCAAGTGACCAAAACGACAAGGCATATCTGGTTAAGGGCCCGTCTGGATGCCATCGAATATCACAATAAAGCGTGATAATTTGGTGATAATTGTGATAAAATCGAAAAATGGTTTTTCTTGGAAATTGTAGCGTCTGGCAACCATTTCCAGCATAAAATTTATCGTAACTAATGGCCCCAATTATCACGAAAAACGGAATAAAAAATATTCGACTTGAAGTAGAATATTTTTGCTCGAAACGCAATATTGTGCTCCTTTTCATGAATCCCCCTTCACCCCATGAACATCGCCTTCAAGCGCCATCGACTCCATCAACTCACGTGGAATGAATTCGCCGATGCCGCATGATCGAGTGTCGTACCAGTTAATCCTGATCAGTCCGTGGCATGGAAATGCACTTCACACGCCAGAATCGATTGTGGAAGGGAAAGCATTTCGTTGATGTGAGTTCAGTCCACTGCGATGAGGCAATTCGTGGAGAGTCGCTACTGCTACTGGTTTCTCGTGTATCAATGGAGACACACATGCATTGCCGAGAAGTGTCCTGTCATCAACGCATGCTGTGATCCCGTCATTACCTGCTGGGCGTAGAAGATCGTGACATAGATGAATGAATGCGTGTATTGCGCCACAGAGAAGTCGTGCGTGAGAGCACCACGTGCCTTCGCGGGCTGCGAGTCGAAATGCCTTGTCATTTCCTTCGTCGATTGTCGTTCCAGTCGGACCGCTGTGCCGTCCGCTGCACCTCCCTGTCTCGGGTGTGTTTTCAAATGAGGTTCGCGCGAAAACAGATTCGAAAGATCTCAATTGACCTGGGTCAGATTATTTCCACAGAGTGCAATTAAAATATGTTGAAAATGGCATCCAGACAGATTATATTTTGAAATATTGCATTATTTCGATATGCAGGTGACTGGATTTTTCATTTTTGCAGACAATGAAATATTGAATTATTGCAATATTCTTGTTGATGGTATCCAGACGGGTGTGTTCATGTTAGGATAACTTGAGCATATTCAAGTGAAAAGGAAAAGTCGGATTAAAATCCGGAAAAATAGAATATTATGTCATGTGACTTAATCGCATGTCTGACTGAAAAATATATTTTGACACAGACGAACATGACAGAGTGAGCGTCAGCCTAGACTCCATTGGTCAATGGATCGAGTCCGCCCAGGAAACTCACTTTTTCTATATTTATCTCGCGCAGTTCATGGCTAGTTTTTTGGCGCGCTCGGCGACGCGGCCAGCCCACATTAACTTTGTCAACAGCACGCGGGATATCAACGCAGAAGTACGAGATGTACTAAGGTAACGCATCGAATTCGCGGACTGCATCGAATTCGCGAACACTCGACTTTTGTCCAATGAATGTGCTCCATTTTTGGGTGATCAAATTCTATTGGCTATGATAATATTCACGTCATTTTTGACCGACTTCCATTTTCAAGCCAAATAATATATAAGGCAACAATAAAGATTTAATTGACCCGCCACCAGCAGTATTTTCCCTCTAACTTTCGCAATATTGCTCCGTTTTCCTTCAAATAAAACGCAAAATGACCGTTGTGATTGGGCCGATTGAATGGCGCCAAAATCACCTCGAAAATTGACTGAGTTATGGACGAAAACGTGTCATTCCTTGATGGCACCCACCTTGGATGACATCATCGCGGCCTTGAGCCGCATTGAACAAGGCGAGACACCTTCTGCCGTTGCCCGCAGCTCGCCGCTAAAACGTACATCGATTTACAAGTACATGAAGATGAGAGAAAAGACTGGTTCGATTCAAATTGGTAAACGGGGAGCTAAACTATGCATGCCACTCAATTTGGAGGAAGACCTTGTGACATGGGTTGCGGTAATGCAGCGAGCGGGATGGCCGGTCGAACCCTATGAAGTGATCATCAAAGCAAGTACGATTGTCGCCTAACACGCCTGAGTCTCCTTCACCGTTGGTCGAGGATCGCATGCGCGGTTCGCCAAGCGACACCACGAGTTGGCCCCTCCAGTTGCCCAAAACCTCAGTCGGGCTCGTAATGCCATCACGGAGGACGGTATCACGAGGTTCTACTTCGACCTCGTTATAAGTTGCCTGGGGTTTTGCTGTACCGCTGCCGATGTCTACAATGTCGACGAAACCAATTTCAAGATCAAAGGCAAGAACAAGAAAGTCATTGCCATCCGTGGCTCAAAAAACGTGTGGCGAACTGACCAAAACGAGTCTGCCATCTCACCGTGGTTGCTGCCGTAGCTGCTGATGGCACTCCTGTGCCTCCTGCATTGATCCTCCCTGGCGCCAGCTGCGCAGCCACCGTTTTGGACGAGTGCCCTGTTTCCAACGCCATGATATCAGCATCACCAAAATAGTTATGAATTCGGACCTGTTCGATAGTTGGCTGGAGTCGTTTGGGGTGTGGAAACTTCGCCACCGAGACGTGGGACCGGCAATTCTGGTCCTTGACATCTGCTCGTCTTATCTCTCCGCGAACAGCCTGTGGATTTGTGATGCCTATGGGATCTACCTCGCTCGCCTACCACCAAACGCGACCCACTTGTTGCAGCCGCTGGACGTGGCTCTATTTAGGACATTCAAGAGGCGAATTACGGCTGCTGTCAGCTAACGTTTACAAGCGGAAAACATCAATGTGCTACCTTGTGAAGCGGCTGTTTAAATTGCAGGCAACGCTTTTGCTGAAGTGTTCCCTGTGCTTCAAGATGACGTCAAGCGGAATACGTCCATCGAGAACGGTTTTCGTACCTGCGGGATCTGGCCCCTGTCGCTGCCCAGTATGCTGCGTCGGTTGGCCACAGCCAGTGCCAATGGTGTCCCCGGCAGCCTTGGAACTGATTCATGGTTGAAGACGAAGGAATTTGCAAGAGAAGAATGCTTACCTTGCCACCGCCAAAGAAACTGTTGCGGAAGAGAGTGTCGACGCAACTTGAATGGTTTACTCGTGATGCCCTTCTTGCTGCTGCAAGGTGGCCAAACAAGCGTCACTCAGTGTAATTTTTTTCACGAATCATTAAAATTGCCCTCAATATAATGACTTTTGACGTCCTGTTTTATTTTAATACAAACATGAAGTTTGATTGTATTTTTTTGCAAAATATTTTGAAAGTATACAAAAACGAAGTTACCACACTGTTCGCGAATTAGGCTTCCGTGGGTTTTTCATCAGAGTGAACCATTCACTTTATAATTTGAGAACAGATCACAAATTTGGTCGTTTCATTGAGCAATTGGCACTAAAAATAGCTCTGGAATTATATTTTCACGTGATACCTTCAGAATTTCATGGTGCTCAAAACTGCATGAGGGAGACTTCTTTGAAAACGTTGGTCGATTTTGCGAAAAAAGTGTTCCGGAATTCGATGCGTTACATTGTACCTTACCGTAGTAACAAGGAGTCTACCAATTTGACAACGTGACATTGGTTGACACCGGAGGTGGCTGTGACTTATGTGTAGCTCCGACCTATGTCAAGTTAAACAGGGTACCGTACTTGTATGTCAAGAGGGTAATTATGTTGAGTGGTACAACCTCTATATAAAAGCATATTTTGTCTCATTTATAGAATATAATGTTAGAGAAGGCTTGTTCCCCCCATGCATTACTGTAATGCTTAACTTTCTGTTCTGTTATCTTCCTGTGGAAGCAAATACAAGCACAATACATCTATCCGGATTTTCCTCCGGAAGATAAGCCAATATACTTCCTGTATTTTCAGATCAACTTGAAATTTGTATAGATCGTGCGAAGAATTATGCCATGTATTGTACTATCTTCGTGACCAATCATATCGCACTATTTTGGGCCAAACAAGTTTGTCCCTCTTGCACGAGGAGAACGAAGAATCACCAAATCCTGCCTTCAATTCCCGTGCAGTCTCGGTACGATTGCTATCAATCGAGTCACTTCCCATCACGGCCTTGTCAACTCCCATCACTTTGTCTATTTCCGCGCCGCCGCTGTCCTCGCACCACTAGGATCAATCAAGTCAGTTTCTATCTCGGCCATAGTTTTTTTCATCACAAGGTATTTGTGAAAATTGTTTTAATTAATTGGAGTTATTGTAGAGTCATGCATTTTTATCATTGTCCATGCTCGAAGATTCCTTGGACAGAGCATGTTGTGGGACGTACTCGTTTTCCGTTTGGTGCTGACGATTTTCCTTCTGAAATTTGTTTAACAACAGCTTGTTGAATTTTGTTGCAATTTCACGCCAAGATGTGCGATCAGATTGTGTTGGGAGTCGACCGTTCGCAAGTTTTCCCTGTTTCTTTAATTTGGGATAAAACTTTATTGCGATGTTGATTGCCCTTTGTACTTCCTGCTGAGGGCCATTTTTCTTCTCCGATGGTATCATTTCCAGCTGTTCACTTACGTTTTGGTAAATCACGTCAGCTAATGTTTTATTTTTCAAAGTTGATAAACTTTCGGACCATTGGCGTGGCGGCAAAAACATTGCTTGTGGAGGGGTATCATTACGACAAGTCATTATAGAACTCGCAGAGGCGCAACTTGGCATTGTGGATTGATTTCTATGTCATAAATGAGGTTTCGATAACTTGGCCGCGCTCATACTCACCTTCGCTTGAGCAATGTCCTCGACGCTCCCTTGGTTGCCTGCATGATCCAACAGGCCCGCTCCCGTCTGTCGCTCCCAGTCTTTAGCCTTTGAATACGACGCGGTAATTCTTGTGATCTTGTCCATGATTGAAGCAACGTCACGGACACAGCCGTGCGTGGCAAGCATGGTAGATATCTCTTTCGCCACGGTCTTTTTTGTAGCGCCGGTCTTGGATTTCGTCGCGCCGCGATAGTTTTTCCAGATCGTATACTCGCCGCGGTCATCATGAGAAGTCATCCAAGAGATAGGAAGGCGAACCGAGCTTCGTCCACGAAAGTTCAGCTCGCAGCATTCATCACAGGTGCAGTGGTCTGCATCCCAACCCACCATGTTGAACAATGAGACTTTGTCTCTTTGTTCTCTTTAATTTGATAGAGAACTGGTGGAAAGCAGTACCTCTGCACAGAGTGCTCTCTTGCAGCAAAACCCCACAGAAGCCAGGAAAGAAGACAGAAATAAATTGGCCAATCACAGTGCTCAAAATTTTCTCACGTCTTTCTTTCATTTTTTCCTGCACATATTTGAAACCCCCTAATATTGATGTGACATGAGAGCCAACAAAAAGGTTCGCGATAGCATGCCTGAGCCAAGGGAAACGGCAGTCGAATTTTGCTACCGAATGCAGCGTGCTGCACTTGCAGCACATTTATTCACAGTCAGAACAACCATTTCCGTTGTCAGCCAATGCCCCGTTATCACATTGGTTGACTCCTTATATCTCGTGCTCGTGTGTTGCTTGCTACCCTGAGTACTTTGGACAAAGTCAATATGTGCTGGTGCCACATCGTCGAGCGCGCCAAAAGAATCGCCATTGGTTGGATAAAAATAGAAAAAGAGCATCAGACAGACGGACTCGATCCACTGACGAATAGAGTACCAGCCTAAATGCTCCACCGAATGAGCTACCAGGGCCATTGATTTCGGAGTGTAGTTTACTGAAGAAATTTTGTTCACTTCGACCTTCGGCCAATGGACATCTGCTGTTGCTTCAACAACTTGGCATGCTCCTTCACACAAGCTGTTTTATCGATAGTTCTATCTTTCTCGATGGAACTCCTTCGCTTCATACCTCCTCGATGTGTATCGAGAAAACTTGGACCACGTCAATCAGGGCAGGGAGAGTAGTTAGTGCTCTCTTCAGGCAGGAAGACTACATGGAGATACCAACGACAATTTTACTGTGTCGCCTATTACCGTTTTCATGACGATTCCAATGGGTGCTCACAGAATCATAGTCAACGACGACGATTCTCGGGCTTGGAGGACATCTGGGAAATGAGGGCGTGTCTTTCTAGCATCTGGTGGTTCGCGATCGTAATGAGCAGCTGGGTATGGCTTTATCTCATGTACAATACACAATACACAGTTCGTATCGTCAGGCTAACGAGGAAGACAACACGCACAGGAGGATTCCTCGTCGGTCACTCCTTGTTGGCAGAGGCAATAGATGTCGTGCTTATATTCGCGGCTCTAGTCGCAATTAACGACGATGAAAGTGGAACTGAAAAAGAAAAGCGATGCATTGCTTGATAAAATCAATTTATCTGATTCTACACCTACTTCGATTACGCTTGAAGAAAGCTTAATTCAATTGTATCTAAAACTTGATTTTGGCATTTCCAACCAATATCTGGACGAAGCCAAAATTCAACAAGAAATGGTCGCCGACGACGACGAAATCTACGTTTCCCTCGACCACCGACCTCCAGCGAGATCGCAACGCCAGTCGTCCGCCGCAACCAACAAGATGAGTACGACGATGACTCTCATATCGGAGGTGAAGAAGAGGAAATCTGCACACCCAGATGCCGAAAAGAAGAGCACAAATGGCAACTTGGAATCATTTTTGCGCCACAAGCACAAAAAACAGGTAAAATAAATGAATATACAACGTAGTACTTCCTCTGTATTGGAAAGCTGTGTGCATTTGACTTTTGACTGAACCCATCATCTATTTCTTGCTCAATTTCAATATATTATGAAATTATTTTATCCTTCGATCGGAAAATTCAGGGAAATTCACATTGGGAAGAACGCATGTGAGGATACGATAGCATACTGGTGCATGCCGCGCGGTGCGACTCACAGGCCATCGCTTGCATGTCATCAATCGCGTGCGTAGCGGTAGCCAGCAGCACGACAGCTAAAACTATAATAAATACCTGAAATTCGGAAGTATGTTTACTGATGGCTTGCGTGTTATGTAGTTCCATGCCATCTGATAATACTTTCCCATTTTCTTCGAAGCGGTCGATATCATTTTTATAACTTGGTGCAGTGAAAGCTGTACATGATCGCATTGGGTAGATAGCCTCTTGCACAAAACCTTCGCATTTCGTTTTCAGCTCGACAGATAACATAGGAAGCTTA
>VJMH01007328.1:0-114868 GCA_009835185.1 Aphanomyces stellatus
GGACGCCCGCGGCTGCGGGGGTGGTCGGAGGCGCGGCGGCAGCCAGCACCGGCGCCGCCGAGAACGCATACCAACGAGCACTTGTCCGCCGTCGCATCTCTTCCAGCTGCTCGCCTTGCTTGACAGACGCGGCGGCAGCCTGGTGCAGACCGTGCTCGTGGGCTTCAGTCTGCTGCTTCTGGACATGCAGCTGCTGCACAAGGACTTCTTGTCGGCGGCGCTGCTCCTCCAGCTCGGCCATGAGCCGGTTGTTCATTTCCATTTGTTGCTGCGAATGCAGCTGTTGCTGATGGTGCAGGTGAACCATCTGCTCGTAGGTATGTCGCGTCTGGGCGCCGACGGCATTCTGCACGTCGTCCATGCGCGCGGATTGTTCGTGGACTGCTGCTTGCACTTGGTGTCCCAGGTGCCCGCCCAGCTGCTGCACGGAAGCGAGTTCCGGGGGGTAGGCCGCGAACGGCAAAGCACCATGCGGCGGCGTTGACGGCAACGACATCGTGGGTGCGTATTGCATATCTTGAGAGATGGTGCGTCGGAGCACCAGTCCAGCCGTTCCTTGTGGAGACGACATACTCTCGGGGGTATGGGTAGTCGCAGAGCACGAAAGGGCAATGTACTCGGGGTATATGTAGATCGCTGCAGACGAGAGAGATCAAACACGAGTAGATGCACACAGACTAGTGGGCAACAGGAGACTTTGACTAAAGAATTCTTTGTTGTATCCAAACTACTTCAAACACACTCGAAACCAAAACGTTGGAATATTCAAAGGGTAAAAGGAGAAGTGAGTGTGGCAACGAGCCACTCAAACTACCTAAACTCTAAGACCCGATAAATGGGTCGATACACTCTACAAATACATAGGGTACTCAGACCACCAAAAGTACCGACCAATGGACGGGCACCACAGACCTACTCCTTTCCGTCCCCGAAATTCGCTCAGAATACATCAACCATGGTTAAAAAGAACTGCTATCGTACATATTGTAAAAGAAATGAGTACCATTTGACCCAGCAAGAGGCGATCCAGTGCAAATCGAATTCTTGCGAGTGCTTTCATCGAGGTAGAGCCTTGCGCGAGAGGTCGTTGACTCTGTGGCACCTCCAGTGTTGAGGCAAACAGGATAGGGGCGTCGAATGATAGGACACTTCCAATAATACAATTAATCTCGAGAATACGTGCAATTGTTATCAGTCTTACATATTTCAGCATAGCTTAGTTCTTGTTTTATCCAAACATACTAGCATGTTCTTTTTGAGATCGTTAGAAATATCCAAGGGGTATTGATGTACGCCTCAGATTTGCCTCAGACAATACATAATACTCGAATCATTCGAACTCGAGTCCGGTTAAATTCCACCATCGAGGAAGGCGGGACGGAGACGATCGAGATCAATTGTATCATCGACCCCAAGCACACTATTCACAGCCGCACAAAAGTTGAAAGTCTGGCAGGCCAAGGACGAGGAGCGCAACCAGCTGCGAATGCGCAAAAATATGGAGGACGCCGAGAATAAACGAACCGGAACTGCTCGCTCCCGATCGAACCCAAGAACGAAGCGGCGGGGAAGATCAAGGCGGACGCGCCACCGACGCTGAAGAAGTTGAATATGGAGGACCGGCTGAAGGAGGACAACCGTCTGACGGCCACCTTGGACCTGCGGGAAGGCGCTTGCAAGCATGAGGGGGAGTAAAAGCGCATGCAAGACGTGGCCGAGAGCGCCGAGCTGAGCAAGAAACAGTACAAGAGAAGAACTCCGTGCGGCTGTCCATCGCGCGGTTGAAAGGGCTGCTGGAGCAAATGCTCTTGACGCTGCTGGGCATGCCCGAGAGCCAGCCCTTTCGAGGCCCTGTGGGCGGAAACGCCGCAACAACATCATCAAGCTGCCCATCGACGGCCCATGGTCTTGCGCCGCATGCGGCAAAAGGTGTCGGTCCTCACCAACTCGACTGTGTACAACAGCGCGAAGAGATTTCCACCGAGATCAGAATTTTGGTGTAATCACTTTATTTCCGTTGCATGTACCAAATTAACGCCACATTTAAGCTTGAAAGAATGGAGGAAAAAATCACTTTGTGAAAGCATATTTTAAATGAAGTGAAACCATATGCAATTTCGCCTTCCGACTGATATTTCAGCCCCTCTCTGATTATATATTACAGTGATGCCCCCATTTTTGCAAAGTCCAAATATGATCGATAATGAGAGGTATAGTATTTCAAAGTGTTCAAAAAATATAAAATTTAGCAAGAACTATTCGTTGGTGCAAATCAAGACAGCAAGAAGTTGACAGACATGGTCAACCCTACGCGGAGGCTCCCAAGGGCGGACGTGAGCGACATTTGAGGCAAGATACCTGTGTGAGCCCAACAGTTTCGAATAGTCGTCGCTGACACATCGTTCCAGGCCTGCGTAGACCACTGCATCGCCTGCAGAACGTCCACAGCATACGGGTTCTTTCGTTGCTGCTCGGAAACCTCGACACCCGCGGTAATGTGGTCCACAATTGAAATGGCGTGATCCAGTTGACGGTTCTTGTAGTACTGCTTGAACGTCGAAATGATCCCTGCATCCATGGGCTGCAGCACGGACGTCGTGTTGGGCGGGAGCATGACAACACGAACATGGCTGATGTCGGTCCGGACGACTTGATGTGATGAGGCATTGTCGAGTAATAGTAAGATACGGCGATCTTGACTCTTCATTTCATTGTTCAGTTGCAAAATCCACTCCGAGAACAGCGCCACTGTCATCCAGGCCTTCCTATTGCTTCTGTAGTACAACCTCAGTTCGCTGGCCGACAGTGTGCCAAAGCAGCGAGGACGTGCTGCCTTTCCAATGAATAGCGGCGGCAGTTTGTGTGACCCATCGGCGTTGGCCGCCAATCCAACCGATATGCGACTTTTGTCCTTTTTGAGGCCGTGAATGCGTTGGCTTGACATCGACGTTTTTGGCTGTGCCTTGTAGAAGATTGCCGTTTCATCTATGTTGTACACATCAGTTGGTTCGTAGAGCTGAGTCTCCAAAAGGAGGGATTTTCGGCCAGTGTCAGCAACAACTGGGTCTACGGACGCGCTCTCGCCATGCAGGCGATGGACCCAGAAGTTGTGGCGTCGTTGGAACTTATTGAGCCATCCCTGCGACGCTCGGAACTCTGCATCGAGGCCAAGTGCCTTGGCGATACGGAGAGCTTTTTGTTTGAGCATGGGACCAGTGATGCACACATTGCTCGAGTTTGCTGCTTTGACCCAGGTGGCGAGTTGGTTGTCAAGGTTGGGGTGTTTGGGGTGCTTAAGGTTGCAACGGTTGTTTGAGGCGCCGGGTTCAATGTTGAATGCTTCAGCCGCTCTCTTGTCGTGTACTATGCGGTGAGCTGTGCTGAGGTGGATCGAGCATCCAAAGGTGTTGGTGGCCCATTCAACTAGTAGCGCCAAGGTTATTGTTCCTTGTGGCTTGCTGTGGTAGTAGGCTCGCAGTGTATCTTTTTGCTGCAAGGTAAGTCTTCTCCTACCCGATGGCATTGCGGCTGTTCGGCACGACTTTTGAAATTCAAATTCCCTCTCTCAATTTATTGTTTTGACATGCATGCGATTATAATTTCTTGAAGGTTATCGAATAGGACTGTTTGCAAAAATGGGGGCATCACTGTACTTCCTCCTTTTCAAAATACTGGTGACACTTTCAAGGAACGTTTCTCAGGCCTGAACAGGCCACAAAGGGCCTATTTAGGCTTAAAATGTAGCCAATGATATCGACGTTACCCTGGTATTTTCGGAATTTTTTTATTGGCCGTGGGGGCTGAGCAATCGAGCCCCGACGAACGACCCTCAGGGTTCCAAAACTTCAAACCTTCGCCACTCATTCATTTCTTATCCGTTTGGCTTCAAACAACTTGCAAACGCTTCGTCTGAGTGCGTAGATACGCCTAGCACCCCTCAGAACCCAACAAATGTTTCGCGGGGTGGAGTTACAGACGAAACAAGATGACGCGCACCACGACCGGTCGTGAGCTCACCAACGACCACTCCAAAAAGTCATGGAGGAGTCTTTGAAACAAAATGGGAATAACGCATACTTGCTTCCTCACATTAAGAAGGATAAACTTGCGCGCGAGGGTTCATTTGTGCTGAGTCCAGCCTGTGACCCTGACGCATCCGCTGCAATCAGCGCAATGCTTGATCGAATCGACTATGAACGTCGCATCGAGATACTCAGTGACTTGTTTGATGCTGGCTGCAATGTGGAATTGACATCAAGATCAACTCCAGTTGACGATTTATGTGATTTGGTTGATGACATGGAGACATCGGATGACGACGAGGATATGTATCATATCATGCAGTATTTTGTTGTAGAAGTCTTGTTTTGAATAAAAATACAGTGAACGGGGGAATTTAAGCTACACCGAAGATCACCATTACATAATGAAATACAAACCAATCAGCATGAAGTAATCGAACCAAGCAAATATATTGGCCAAAATGCACGACCCGCCAATTTATTTTATGAAGCGCGCCAAAGCATTGCACGCATCCTGCAATGTGGCTATTCGTGTTTGGAGCCATGGAAGAAGGCGTGGCGACCAGCCCCAACGGCTCCAACAAGGCCCACCGCCAGACATACACTATATCGTTCAAAAGAAAGGCACTTTCAATGCTTAAAGACATGTCTATCCGCCAAGTTGCAGCCTTAATTGGTGTGCATCATACCACAATCATGAGCTGGAAACGCCGTTCGAACGAGCTGCTCGCATTCAAGGGCAACAAAAAGGGCTCAAACCTTCCCGGAGCTGGCCGACCCACCATCATCCCAGAACCCCAGACGCTGCTGAAGTTCATGCAAGCTCGCCGCCACCAAGAACGCGCCCTAACGTGCACACACATGATCAACTTTCTCAAGCAACACCATCAAGCCTGGATCTCAACGTACGTGGCACGACAGAAACCGGGGTGTGGCTACAACTACCTGTTGTCCCTGCTTCAAGACTTCTGTGGCCGACATGGCTACACGCACCAACTGGCGTGCGAGGCGAAGATGGTGCTTACCGAACTGGAGAGCACGCGAGACGCGTTTTCGAAGGAATTCCACGGAAAGTACGGTTCGTACGACGACAGCAGCGTCTACAACGTGGACGAGACTGGAATTCAGTTCGACATGCCACCAAGATACATCTGGTCGAAGCGTGGAAGCGGCGCCAAGTTGTCAAAGGGAGAGAAGCATTCTTACCGCATGACTGCGGTCCTCACGATTCGCCGCGATGGCACAAAGTTGCCAATCCTTTTCGTCATCAAAGGCCAAGCTGGCGCCGTGATCGAGTCGAATGAGTTCCAAACGTATCCGTCAGAGCACCACTACGCGATGCAAAACAAGGCATGGATGGACGGCGACGTATGGGAGCAGTACCTGTGGAATGTCCTGGCCGAACGCATTGAGCGACCATCGCTGCTTGTCTTGGACAATTTCGATTCACACGCCAGCGAGACCAGCTTGGCGACCGCCGAGCTGCTTGGATACACCGTCTGTGCCCTGCCACCAAATGCCACGTCACACTGTCAGCCACTTGATGTCTCCATTATGGCACCGTTCAAACGGCACTGACGTGATCTGTGGATAGCCGAAGATGCCGTCGAGGGAGACATCAACGACGACCACTGGTTCTCTCCTAGTGCGAAAGTCAAGAGGGTCACGATGATCAAGCGGGCCGCCAAGGCATGGGACATGATCACACCTGAGCAAGTACGCGGTAGCTTTCTCAGGGCCCTTCCAAAACCGTAGTGTCATGGAATACCGAATTGCTTGTTAGGAGACGCCAGTGGCCTTCATGGTGTTTTTTCGCCGCCATTCGTCTCCCATAAATTTTTTCTTGCTCAAATTAGTTGCAATCATAGCTCTCGACGAGACGAAGCGATTCGCACCGGTTTCATCGAATTTGGACAATGAATGACGAAGTTATGGACAAAAAACGATTTGTATTCTGTACACTTAAGCTCAGGGCCCTTACTTTTGCAATTTATTTTATTTTTGACGTTGTATATCTTCCAGCTATTTGATTGGTCAACATATCCTCCGAAGTTCGTAGATGTTTCTCCAATCATGTTCGCAGAATGCATTTTACTTCGAATCCCAGTGTATCTTAAATTCCCGTTCAGTGTACACTTTTCACTGGGTTTTACCATACAATTTTCAATACTATTTTACCCTCGAAATTTTTTGTAACCAGTATTTTGAAGAGGAGGAAGTACTATTAACAGTACTTGATTTCTGTACTGGATGTACCGTACAAGAGTACCGCACTTGCGTGTCAAACAACCATCACAAAAAATGGTAATCATGTCACTCACTAGACGCGGTTGATTTCCTGCGCGACGAGGCCATACCGGACGATACACTCGGGCGTGGGAAAGTAGTGGACGTTGTATCGATCGCGGTCGATTTGGAGCAGCGGGTCGTCGTCGGGCACGTAAATCTGCGGCACGGTCGTCTGCCCAAAGAGCGATGGCGCGGCGGTCGCGCGCGCCACAACGCGTGCGTAGACAACTTCTTCGGCCACGAGGTCGGCGAGGAGGACGCGGAGTTGCTGCAGCGGCAGCACGTGTTCAAAGGCCGTGGCGACGGCGTCATCCGTGCAGCCGGGGTATTTGATCAACAGCGCAACGACCTTGCGCTGGAAGCGAACGAGCCATGGGCCGTTGGGCTGCGTCGTGAGCTTGAGCCACGGGTGCGGCGTCGTGCCCATGGTCGTGTCCAAGTGGATCGCGCGCGTGGCGCCACCCGCCGCCGTCGTCGACGTGAACGGGTAGACAGTCCAAATCTCGCCAAACTGCGGCAGTACGTAGAGACACACGGTCCAGCCTTGCACTTGGAAGACAAGGTCGTCGGCTTCGTAGGCCGCGAGGCTCGCTTCGACCACGTCGCGTGGGCGGGCCAGGTGCGCCACGAGCGCCACGAGCGAGAGCCCGCGCTCGGCGGCCGCGAGCAAGAGCGGCTCGATCGCGGCAAACGGGACGAGGGCGGCGGCGGTCGATTTGGTGCGCTTGGGCGGCGGTTCGGGCAGCATTTGATGGGAAAACGCGCACTCGGCCGCGCGCGGCGGCGCCGGCGTGTGGTGAAACACGGCGTGCCATTGGTCGAGCTCCGACTGGTCGAGGTGGTTGAGCAGCCCGATGCCACTCGTCGCGTGGCGGTGGTCCCGCCGCCGCTTGAGGGTCGCCTTGGGGGCCACGACGACGACCGGCGGCGGCGGCGTGTGTTGGACGTCGTACCGGCCTTGGCCAAGCACGAGCGCCGTGTGTTCGACGGCGCCACAGCATCGAAACGCCGCGTCGTCGTCGTCGGCGGCGTCGTCGCGTGTCTCGAGGAACGCCGCGTGCTCGGCCGCCTCGACAAAGAGCGCCAGCGGGTACGACATCGTACACGAGCCTTTAAAGATTTCTTGGAACCGCCGCGTGAGCACAAACCCGCGCATGTGAAACGGCTTGGGCGCGACGATCCACCCCTTGAGCCAAAAGTAGCGCCACACGAGCGTGATTTCCGCGCGCGTCCACGCACCCACGAGGTGCTCGGCGGCCATTTGATTGTACGCTGCGTCCGACGTGAAAAGAATCATAAAGACGCGCGTGACGAGCGCACCGAGACGCGAGTCCGACGCGATTGCCACCTCTTCGTGAAACGCGGCGCCGGCAAAGACGTGCGCGCGGAGTTGGAGGAGCCGCCACTTGACCGCTGCCGTGTTGAGCAACTCGGCCACGCGGCGGCGGATGCGGTTCATGGAGCGCTGTGTGGCGGCGGCGCGCGCCACGGCGACCATCGAGACTTGGTTCCGAAACACGTCGGGGCTGCGAATCGCAACTGGTTCGTCGGGCACTTGCATCTCCACGGGCACGGGCACGCGCCAGATCGACTCGAGCTGCGCAAAGTAGACGGCCAGCATCGCTTCGTCTTCGTCTGGCGTAAAGGGAATGTCGACGCGGACGCCGCGCGGCACAAAGAGGTACTTTTTGGGACGGAGCGGCCGACACGGCTTGGCGGTGATCTTCTTCTTCGTCGACGTGCGCGTCGGTGGGTGCGTGCCAGGGATGCGCGGCAACGGCACCTTCTTGTCGCGCCGATTGAACCGGACGCCGTGTGTGTTGGGCGTCCAGTTCTTCGTGGCGACCATGTTGATATGCTCAGTCGAGATGAGCGGCGGGATCTTGACGACGTGGCCAGGCGCGGGGTTGTACGTGAGCGTCTCGACAGCGCAGCACTCGAGCGCCTCCCAGTACACGTCGACCGACGCGCGCGGCGGCGTGAACGTGTGCACAAGCGGGATGTCATGGCCAAACGAGTAGGGAAACTTGGTTGCGTTCACACGGACGCTGGGGCGCGTGAGCCACGCGTCCTTGGTGTCGGCCGTCGCCGTCGCGTAGCCGCTAAAGAGAATGCGCGTCGTGTGGTGCCAGAGAAAAAAGCCGCCAATGACGCGGTCGTAGAGCGTGTACTGGACGAGTCGGTGGACGTCCAAGTCACCGTTCACGTCGGTGAATTGAAGGAGCGCCATGAGCGTGTCGTGGCTGAGCCGGTACGGCCGGATGAGTTGGAGGTCGATGAGCGCGCGGAGTAACTTTGTGAGGCGGCGGCTCTGGTGGTACTTGGTCTTGTCGTAAAGGTGGGGTGGGAGGTCGGCGAGTGGCGTGTTGGCTTTGACGGCAGCTTGCATTTGGACAACTTCATCGGGCTGGAGCAGCTGGCCAATGCCCATGATGCGGATGTAGAGTGTGACCGTCATGGACTGAAAGACAGGGTCGAGGAGGAAGAGTCGATCGGGTGCGACGGTCGCCGCCACGTCTGCCAAGAGCGGATTGTCCGCCGTCGTCTGCAAATACTCGTGCATGTGCGTGTGGAAGAGTCGACAGCGGTAGAGAAAGCCGTGGCACTTGCCGAGGAGGTGGCTCTGTCGCTCGCGGTCGCGTTCGAGTTGGTGCTTGACATTCAGAACCTCCTTAAATGTATACGCGATCGAGGTCGACGACGGCGGGTTGTTGGGCTGGATCAGCACATTTGGGTTCACAAATGCCTTGGAATTGAGCGTTTGGATGCGCGAGTCGCGTGCGTACTCGTTGAGAAAGGTCGTCAAGTCGGCGTCCGTCGCGCTCTCATGCAGCACGAGCCGGCTCGTTTTCGTGCCCGACGCAAGCAAACTCGATTTGATTGGCATGTCCACGAGCTGCATGTGCACTTCGGGGTCGGCGTCGACAATGCGGATGATCGAACGGACGTCGACGCGGTGGCCGCTGTTAAAGTGGCAGTCCTGGCCGTCGTGCGCGTAGTTTTCGAGCTCGATGATCGACGACCGCAGCGAGTAGAGCGAGACGACCTTTTCTTGCCGCAAGCGTGCGAGAATGTGCTGCCGGCGGATTGCTGTCGTGTCGGTCGCCGACGGCGGCGGCGCGTTGGGCTGGGTCGGCGCTATGTTGACGGCCAACGTGTGGGCGTGCCGCCGTTTGTAGCCCGTTCCCTTGGACGGTTTGAGGGGCGGCGCGGCTTTGGCCGCTGCCTTGGCGGCCTTGGCAGCGGCGACGGCGGCCTTCGGATGCAGCGGAAACAAGCGGTAGACTGAATTTCGACCAATCACAGTCTTTTCCATCCGAACGGGGTATTGCGACGTGATGAGGTTGAAGAGGCGGTAGGCCCATTTGCCGTGGATGCCAAGGCTTGATTTGAGGTCCGGGGACGTGAT
Source organism: Aphanomyces stellatus (assembly GCA_009835185.1). NCBI lineage: Eukaryota > Oomycota > Saprolegniomycetes > Saprolegniales > Verrucalvaceae > Aphanomyces > Aphanomyces stellatus. The sequence continues at coordinate 9,721 of VJMH01007328.1, forward strand.
CCCTTGCTCACCCGCGTCGACAATCGAGCTGTAAATCTGTTCGAGGAGGCCGACTTCGTGGACGATGCGACATGCGCCCCCGCCGTTCCCGTCGTCGGCGTCGGCGTCGTCGGCGCGCGGCTTTGCCTCGGTCGTGGATGAGGCCGACGCATCACGCAAGCGCAAGCACCAGAATTTCTGCTTTGTGTCGGCCCGTTGCGCCGTGAAGATTTCGATCGGAAACGTCGAATTGACGCGCTTGCTTTCGCTGATGATATGGTTCTTCATGGCTTCGAGCTTGCGCTTCTCCACGCAGACAGCGCGCATGCCGTCGTTGAACGTGCACTGTCGATTCTCTTGCTGGCCGAGGTACCCAAGGAGGTAGTCGACCGCGCGCGCCTTCCACGTCGCGTCTTCTTCGGGGATTGAGCCTGGGACCGACCGCTCGTGGTCAAAGTCGGCGTCGAAGCGCGGGAGGAGCACCATGTTGAAGCGCTTGCACTTGAAGTTCTCGGTCACTTGCACCATCTTCTTCACGAGCAGCTTTTGCGAGATGAGCCGATCCATGTAGTGGTGCACCGCGCGCAACTCGGCGTCAAACTTCTTGTGGTCGACGGCCCGCGTAAGCATCGTTTCCCGGATCCGCGCGCTGATGTCCATGGTCGAGAGACCCAAGGCGCGGCTCTTCCCGACGGTCTCGAGGATGAGGAATCCTGTCGAGTCTTCCGTCATGGACATCAGGTTCGTCAAGTGGAGCGCACGGAAACGGAGCGCTTCGCATGCGACGACCCACACGTCGGCGGCATTGGCAGCGTCCAGTGACATGGCGCTCACTGTCGTCTCGCGCGCCGCCGCCGCCGACGACGACGACGGGCGGAAGAATTGAATTGGCGCGACGGCGTCGGCGTGTGGGGTCGTGGACTCGCGACAGAGGTTGCGCCAGCAGGCGTCTCGGAAGATTGTGTCGTCGCTACCGGCATATGTGTCGAAGAGCAACTGGATGGAGATGCCCGTGCGTCCTTCCAGCGCAATGTTCTCGATCAAGTGCGCGGTCACGCGCGGCACGCTTAACGGGCCCATGTACCGCGACCAAGATGGAGGATCCCACCCAACAAAATGCGTTCCTATCTTCCGGATAATCACCACAATTATCCGGATATCTTGGGTTGCCGAAAAAGGGAAAACGAATGGCCACGCCGGGGCTCGAAACCAGACTTGACTCGAACAAACGACAGCCTCGTCCACGAACCAACGACAGCATCTTCATGAGTGAACCACCACGCTGATGCGAGCTCGGCTCCTCCGAGGGGGGTCTTCTGAGCTTTCGGCTAGATTGTGGTTCTCGTATTCTGACCAACATGTCAATCCTAATGCTGGTGTAGATCATTTGCATGAGATGAAGTGGACATAGTCAGGGGCTACGAGCTCCCCTTGGGGGCGAATCAAGCGCCCCTCTTGGTTCTCTCAATCGACACGCACACACGTCTACTCTGAAGAGATAGTGAGGAGAAATGCTCATTTTGGGTCGCAGTCAATGTAGAGTGCGGACGTCGATGGGCGCCCCAGCCATGGAAAGGCTACCTTCCTTCGACGTTGTTGCGTTGGAAGTCTTGGTGGCCAATCTGACCTAGTCATTTGCGAACCGTCCGTCATGTGCGCAGGTGCCCACGAGATCCAACTCAGATTGAGTCAAGTGACATGCAAATCAACACTAGTCAAAATATTATATAGACACTGAGCAATAATTGAATACAATTTATTTTATATCCCACGTTGTTGACCTTTCCCCCAGTATAACGTTGCCTTTTTACTGTCACTTGACACCACGCACCCGCTCCCCACCTTGAACTTCAACTTCGCAGGCGTCACGCAAGGACCGCCTCACTTTCCGTTTTCCCGGCAGCCTTCCATCGCGACAGCAACGATGCTCGCGCGACTCTCCTTCCTTGTCGCCGCCGTCGTCGCCTTCACGGCCACGGCGTATCCAGGGCGCATCTTCAGCCAGCGCCACCATCTCGATGACTTCCGCGGCAACCAACACCACATCCAATACGACCCGCTCGTGCGCGCCGGCGCCGGCCCCGCGTCCGCCGTCACGGAACACAACTACACCAAGGCGATCGTTGACCACTACGCGCCATCAAACGCAGCGCAGTACTGGAACCAGCGGTACTTTGTCAACGACGAATTTTGGGCCGGCGAAGGGTTCCCAGTCTTCCTCTACATTGGTGGCGAGGGACCGCTCACGGCCAGCACGCTCACGGACCGCAACTACATCCACGAGCTGGCCAAGGCCCACCGTGCGCTCTTGGTCGCGGTCGAGCATCGCTTCTACGGCACGTCGTACCCGACGCCAGACATGTCAACGGCCAACTTGCGCTTCCTCTCGAGTCAGCAGGTACATCCTACCTAGCCTATCTACCTTGACTCATGTTCTCCTCTGCATTTTTTAGGCGCTGTTTGATCTTGCGCGTATCCATGCCTTCTTGACAGGCGTGTACGGACTCGCGAGCAGCACGTGGGTCGCGTTTGGCGGGAGCTACCCCGGCGCGCTCGCGGCGTGGTTCAAGCTCAAGTACCCGCACTTGGTCAGAGGAAGCGTCGCGAGTTCGGCGCCACTGTGGGCCAAAGAAGATTTTGGTGAGTACATGCAAGTGGTCGGGAGTGGCCTTCGGTATTTTGGCGGCGGCGCGTGCTACCGCGCGGTCGAAGACGCGATCGTGGCGTTCCACAAACTCGTCGGGAGCGGCGACCGCGACGCGCTCACAAAACTCTTCAAGCCGTGCGCGCCCATGCACAACGAATTTGACGAATCGGTCTTTGAGGCGTCCGTGATGGGGCTCTTCCAAGACGTTGCGCAGTACAACAACCTCTACGGGGGCCTCACGCTCATCGACGTCTGCACCATCTTTGCCGACGTGTCGAAAGACCCGCTGGCCAAGCTCGTCGCGTTTGTAAACGCACAAAAGAAGAAGCCATGTCTTGACTCGACATTTCAAGGCACGGCCAACGGGACGGTCGAAGTTTTGAGCGAGACGCGGTTCGACGGCGCGAGCAGCGCGCGCCAGTGGTTTTACCAAACGTGCAACGAATTTGGGTACTTTCAAACGACGTCGTCGCGCGCGTCGCCGTTTGCGGCGCTCACGAGCCAGACGCTGCAGAACGTCGGCTCGGAAGTGTGCAAACGCGTCTTTGGGTTCAAGCAAGGGCCAGACACGGCGATGACCAATGTATTTTACGGGTCGCTCGGGATCGCCGTCGACAATGTCATCTTCCCCTCGGGCACGATCGACCCGTGGCACGCGCTGGCCGTCCAAAACAGCACGGCCCTCGCGACAGCCTCGTCGCATGCGATCTTTATTGAAGGCACGGCCCATTGCGCTGACATGCATGCTCGCAATGCGACCAAGGACAGCGGGCACCTCGTCTGGGCGCGCCAGCAAATCGCTGCCGCCGTCGCGTCGTTTGTCCAAGGCCCAACCTCGACGCAGTAGGACAACCATCACTCTGGTACATCTCGAATGCAAAAAGAAATGTATGGTGTTGTGGATACGTGGATGGATGAAGCGCGCATTGCAGGGTCGGGGCTGTCGAGGCATGTTTGAACGAACGAACGACCGCTCATCGTTCGTGCGAGTCGACATTGTCGTCGGGTCATAAACCGTCCTCAAGGTGCGCCGACGGAGGTTCAAATGCAGGATGTCAGGCATCGACTCCAAAACAAGACATTCAATATATTATGACGTGGAGGCGTGCACGACGACCCCTGGGCGCGACGCGAGGGCCTGGCCAAACACAAAGGCGCGGACCACGTCGCAAAAGTCATCAGGCTGTTCGACGTAGAGCCAATGGCCGCAGAGTTCAAAGACGACGTTCGTGCAGTGCGGCAGGAGCGAGCCCACGGCCAGCGCACCCTCCATGGGGAAAATCTTGTTCTGGGGCCCGCCCACGACATTCAAGCACGGAATGTCGATCGTGGGGAGGAGCGACCGCCAGTCGATCTGCGTGTGGTCCCGCATCAACGTGGCCAGTGCCGTGGGGTTGCAGCGCTGGACATCCTCTTCGAGGGTCGCGAGGACGTCGATTGGGACATCGTCGGCCCGCACGAGACAGCTCTCAATGTTGCCGGCGGCCACGGCCTCGACGCCGCCGCCGCGTGCGAGTGTCTCTTCGAGGGACAGCAAGCTCGCTTCGTCGTAGCATCCGTAGCTGTGGAGGGTCCAGTCGGGACGGCGGTTCTGCAGCGGGACTTGATCGACAAAAATCGCTTGTCGGACGACGTCGCGGGCTCCAAAAAGCTCGAGGAAGCTCCAGATGACGGCGCAGCCCATGCTCGTGCCCACGAGAGTGACACGAGAGAGACGCAACGCCGTCAAAAACTCATGCACGTCGACTGCCAAGCGGGCAATGTGCATGCCGTACGGTGTGCTGTCCGATTCGCCGTGGAATCGCAAATCCAGACAAATGACACGGAGGTGCTTCTGGAGGAGCGGGACATTGCGGGAAAAGTACCGCCGACTGCCGCTCCACCCATGGAGGAAGAGGATGACTGGCATATCGCCCCCCGTGTCGTCATACACGAGCTTGCACTTGTCTGCGGTCGTGAAGGTCGGCATGACGGCGCGAGGAAGACTCGATGTGGGGTCGGTCGCAGCCAAAGTGTTTTGATTGGCTGATTCAAATAGAAGACTATTTGCAGTCAATGGTATTTTTCAACCTGACACAACTGACAAGTATTTAGTGTAATATGTCACTCGAGGATTGCCGTGGAACCATTGAATTTCGTTGGTTAGAATAATTTAGGTGTATTTTATTTCACAAATTGAAATGAATAGCTTTGACTTTGTATGCTTAATTGAAATGCTTTTTTGGCGTATTTTATCACGCCTTGACAGTCCACAGTGTGGATCTTTGTGCGCCACCATCCTCGACCATGTTGCGCGCAAGCAAGCGACTCCTGCCTGCGATGGTGCAGGCGCGGCAGGTAGAGCGCTTCCGGGTCCTCCAAGCACACCACTCGTTCAGCACGTGGGACCACAAGCGTGAGAATACCCAACGACCGACGAAAGGCCCACTCATTCGTGCCACGCCGTCGCCGTTGAAGGCGAGAATGCCCTTTCTCGCGCCGCTGAACGACGACGAGAACGTCAACCTTCAGGAGGAGATGAGTGCACACTTGGATCGATCATACCTCCACGCAGATGTTGTGCCGCTCATGGAGGAAGATTCCCATCCGTTCCCAGACGTCGACCCAGACCTCCAGCGCGACGTGAGCAAGGACGCGCTCCGGCTCGGGTTCCCGTACCAACAGAACGACCATGTCGAGGACCCGGGCGATGTGATTCGCCAAGAAACGCGGCACGTGGCGACCGTCAAGGCCGAGCGCGTCCTCTCGTTCTTCCGGCGCTCCTTGAACGAGCGCGAGTCGAACAACATCTTTCGCAAAGTGAGTTTGTACTCGTCCAACTTGAAGCCAAACAAGGGCTCGGTCAACAAATTTTTCACGTCGCTCGAGACGATCTTGGCCAAGGACCACTCGTCGCTCTACTGGTACACACGCGCGTACTTGTGCGGCAAGGACAGCGAACAGGGCGAGATGGACCGGATGTCGTTGATGCATCCATCGCATCCGCTCTACGACGACCTCTGCGGCGTCATCCTCGTGCATTGTCGGCGGGCCGTGGCCACGACGTACATTCGCCACACGCAGCGGTACGCGACGCTGCCGACTGTGAAGCGCCAGCTCAAGGCGATCCTCGAGGCCAAGAAGTGGACAGACATGGAGATGTACTGCGGCTTGGGCAACATGGCCAAGACGCCACGGATGCCATTTGCCGACGACGATGAGGACGACGATAATGATGGGGACGACGGTGACGACGGTGACGACGAGTCGGACGACGAGATGGACCGCGAGTGGATGGAAGCCAACCTCGAGACCGACCTCGTGGACTTTCACAAGGAATTGGACATGGCCAAAGCGACAATCGCGGCCATGCGCGAGGCCGGCTCGCTCGACCACCTCGAAATGGAAAAGCTCCTGAGCATCATGGTCGCGTTTGTCAAGAATGCCAAAGTGAACCGCCACATCCTCCGCGGCATCCTCGCCGACATTCCGCATGCGACGCCGACGCACTCGGACGCGCAGATCGATGCGTGGACGAGCTGCTTGGTTCCGTTCCTCTCGTCGGACCTTGCAACTCTCGACTCGATCAAGGCGTTCCCGACGTACATGGACGACCGCCTCCAGTACAAGCAGCGCCACGACGGCCTCCTCCGCGTCCTCCTCGAAGCGCGCATGCGCACGAGCCACATTTACATCCGCGGCTTGGACCACGAGGTGCTCGATCGGTCGCTCGAGCAAAAGTCGGACGAGACGCGGCGCGACCTCCTCACGACCGCGCTCAACTTTGCCACGATCTTGGACGACCGGTCGTTTCACACGTTTTACCGCCGGTAGGGCTGCGGGAATGTGTGGTCGTCATGATAATGGATGTAGGTTTGTCCGACACAAGCTCGCGTGGCGGTCCAACTTTGACGACTCGGAAACGATTTTCCTCGACGACGTCAAGCGCGCGCTGCCCAAGTTGCCGACCGAGGTGACCGACACGCTCATTCAGAGCCTCCGACGCATGCACCGCGACCTGACGCTGGAAGCGCTGAGCGTGTGCCGCCTCCGCGTGCTCAAGCGCGACCGCCTCGTCCGCACGACGGCGATGCTCTCGGGTGACGACGACGCTTTGCTCACCGTCGACGCGTGGCACCCGCAGCGCACGGTCTTTTATTCGAATCTGTCCAACGACACGACGGCCGAGACCGTGCTCCACTCGTTTCAAAAGATTGGGGCAATCCGTAATCTCTGGCTCTTCAAGGAACCCAAGAACCGCGGTGTGCCCGTGGAAGCGCCCGCGGACATGACAAAGAAGGAGGAAAAGCGAGGCCGAAAGAAAAAGGTTGACGACGACGCCGCCGACGACGACGACGACGACACTGACCACGCCGACGACGACGACGACGACGAGGGCAAGAAAGGACCCAAGCAACACTTTGTCGTCGCGTCCGACCGCCGGTCGGACTTTGACTGCGTCATTGAATTCGAGTCGGACGAGGCGATCGCCAAGGCGCTCCACCCGGCGCTCAAGATTTTTGGCGTCATGTTGGGCGAGACCGAGAAGCGACCCGTCTTTGCGTCGCCCCCCGCCGGCCGCAGCACCCTCTGCATCCACTCGATCCCGTTCTGCACACAAATCAAAGACGTCCACGCACACCTTCAAGCAGCGCTCGGCCCCGACCTCACAATCACACTCGGCGACAACGCGCTCCCCGACCTCTTTGTGACCAAGGGCGTGATCGAGATCGAACTGCCGTCGTATGAACACGCGGCCACCGTCGTCGATCGTCTCCGAGCGTACCTCGATGCGATGCCCGACCCCAAGGTGTATCCACGCGTCGCCAAGAAGAAAGAATCGGCGAGCACACGCACGTACAAGCATGGTACGACCAAGAAACGCCATTACGTGAAAAAGCAAAAGGAAGATGAAGAAGAGTTCAACCGGGTCCCCACCGTTCACCTCGTCTACGAGGAAGGCGTCAAGTCCGAGGCGTACCGGCCCTTTGAGGTGTCATGGACACGCATGCCCCGGCGATTCAATAAGTAATAGAGACACATAGACTACCATCGTGACGCAAAGCGCATGCCCACAACGAGGAGGATACTTCGATTGGAACAACGCTGTCCTTGTTCACGGTCATGCATTGCGGTGACTGGCGGCGGAGATACATCCAGGCGACCGTTGGCAACACCGCACCCACATGGCGCGCCTCTGCCGCCGCTAGTCTAAGAATAGTATCCGGACACTTGGACACTTCTCCTCCTGGGTTTACCCTGTGTCGCCGTATGATGGCGTTAAATATAAAGTACTGCGTTTAAACTTGCATATCTGATTGCGCTTGAGGAATAAAACGTACTTCAACAACGTTCAACGGAACAGCGTCACACGAACTATCCGGATATTCGACCAACGTACCTCTGCGTTGCCACGCCATGGGGTGTGCTTGGTGATGTCAGTCAATTAAATAATCCATAATTTAAATTTCAGACAAACACCAGCTTTCACGACCCAATAAATGAAATAGATGAATTCACATCAGGATCCAACGGGCAACGAGAACATTGCGATGATGTCACCATCTTGACGTGTTCTCGCCCGTTGCTCACACGTCCCAAGGCGACCCCGCTTGTCTTCTTCAACATGAACATGGGTCCACCACGTCGTCTTCACTCTGCAACATGTTCTGCTCCCGCCACCTAAAAAAGGCTTCAAGCCGCCGCCCCCTGGGCCTCGTCAAGACCCACGCCCATGCCGTCAACTTCCGCGCGTCCTCCTCGCATGCAATGCTGCAGCCTAGCGCTACGAAGCGCCGCACTGGCCGCGTCGTCCTCGGCCTCGTCTCCCTCGGCGCCGGCGACGTCGTCCGCCAACTCTCGTCGGACGATGGACCGTTCGACGCGCACCGCCTCGCTCTCTCGGCCGCCATCGGAGGTCTCTTCCTTCCCTTGCGCGACCGCATCAGCTCGGTCGCGACCGGCGTCGTTCCAGCCCGATCGATCGCTGGCAACCTCAAGCGCCTTGGTCTGCAGGTCGTCGTCGTCGCACCGGCCTCCATCGCCTGCTTCCTCGCTGCCCACGCGGTTGTCTCGCCCACAGGTAGTCTCGATCGGCCATTTGTCTGCGCATTGCTGACGCATCTTGTGGCTAGTTTGTGCTTCGCTGGATGACACCGCCGCGTCATGGACTGACCGCGCGTGCGCCAAACTGACCCAAGATCTGTGGCCAGCTTACACCACGTCGACGGCACTCTCAGTGCTTGTTCTGGGGGCGTTTTACCTGCCGATTCCGTTTGTCAAACGTACGTCTGCCACTTGGCTGTGTAATGTCGTCTGATGAACGAACGATAGAACTCGCAGTCATGGGCTCGTGCGTCTCGTGGAGTTCGTACATGTCGTACATTGCCCACAAACCCGTGACAACGACGACGTCACGCGCCGCACAAAACGTCACAGCCAGCGACCTTGTCGACTGGATGCTCTTGACCCCATCCACAACCACAACCCTATTGTCAACCTGGACCAAGTGATGCTCGCTTGTAATATTATTTCCCACCATGCCATCTCGATTGACTTGTTGCATACAAACGACCTCCTCGTGATGCGCCGCTTCGAAGCGACCACGTCAACGTTGCAGATGGAGAATCGAGTGCTTGACCAGGGTCCGTGCCGCCAACTCGCATCGTAACTCTCTGCCTTGGTTTCTTTGCGTTGGGACCTTGTGTGGGGATTTGTCTGTGGCCAAAGCAATCGATGGATACCGTCATCACCAGTGGCTTGTCTCAACGCCTTGTCGCGATGCTTTGAGCCGTGCCGTTGAGTCAATCAACGTGGCTGCACATATGTCGTGTCGTCCAAGCAACTCACCCAAGTCAACTCGTCGATTCATCGTTTGCACACGAACAGACGATCGATACGACGACACCACTTCATCATCCCACGTGTCTCACGTTTTGGTGTCGCGACCCAACGATCGCCCATTCGTGAGCTCGGCCATCAACTGCAAATGCCGGACGTGTGCGACTTGGTCATAACTAAAAACGTCGTGGAGGTGGCCGAGGAGGAGCAGCGGCGGCGCCGTCGCGAGCATGTGCAGCACGGTGGCCAATGCCGCGCGGCCGGCCGGCGACAGCGCGCGACCGCCGTCGACGAGGAGCGTCTGCACCATCTCAGCAAAGTCATCTCGCATTGCTTGACGCGCTTGGACCTCGCGCCACATGCTTGCTTCGATGTACGTCGTCCGCGGTCGTTGGCGATGAGGTTTCTGCCGCCGCGACGTCGCCTGGGACGATGACGACGGCTGACGCAGCGGCGTCACGAGGTTCAAGGCCCGCCGGGCGGCATGTACGGCTTGGTACGTCTCGACGGCCTTGTCGACGTCGACGCAAATGTCTTCGAGCGCCGTCGCGACAAAGTAGTGCCGGTGCTGCCACTGGCGCCACGCGGCGGCGAGAAGGGAAGGCCACTCGGGCGAGAGGAGGTCGGCGGGGTCGACAGGTGACGTGGCAGCTGAAGCATCGAGCATGTGTTTGGCCTACGGACGAGTCAGCAAATGATGTGACGAGAGAGACGACGTACGACGAGGCGAACCAAGTGCGCGACGGCCGTGGCGGGTTGTGACGTGCCGACGACAGATGACGACGACGCGAGGAAGCGGAGGAGCGAGACGAGCGCATCAGCGCCATCGACGTCGTCGGAGAGCAAGATGGGCACGAGGTCGTCGTGGGGCGAGTAGACGTCGCCTAGACGGGCCAGCGTGGCCGCGCCCGCGTGCTGCAAGTTGGCGTCATCGTCGTCACTTCCACACAACGTGCACGCGACCGAGACCAACGTGCAGAGCGGGAGGCGGGCGACGCCAGCGACGTACATTTCTTGCAGCACGCGCGCGACGACGCACCGCGCCGCGGGAAACGGAAGCTGCGTGAGTGCGACGGCATAGTCAAAGGCGAGTTGGATCGCAGCGTGCGTGTCGCGGCTGGGCGAAGGTTTCGTGTCGCTCGTGTGTTTGTGTGGGATTGTTACGTCCGGACGACGCGAGGGCCATAGATGGGGTGGGGCCAGTCGTCGATAGCGACGATCGTCGTCGATGGGAACATCGGGGACGACGACGACACCGCGGAGGTCGTACACATGATGCGCAATCTTCCACACCGCGTCCAGGGTATACGCAATCACACGCCCGTCCAAGAGATCCAGCGGGACGGTCTGGAAAAACAAAAGTTTGGGGAGCATGCAGAGAAGGTCGTCGCGGGGGAGGCGCCCCAACGGCCCAAGCGAGAGCGCGCGCGCGGCCGTGGCCTTCACGCGCACACTGGGGGCGTCGAGGGCGGCGGCGGGCGAGAGCTGTGGGATGGCAAAGAGGGCGGCGCGGCGACCGTTGAGGAGCCACGCAGCGACGATCGTGGCGGGGACGGGACAGACGGCGACAAGCCAGGCAACGAATGACGTGTGAAACGTGGCGGGGGCGAGGCCGACGGCGACGGCGACGATGGAGAGGTGGAGCGAGAGGCCCAACGCGACGGCGCGGAGGTTGTTCCATGCAAAGCCGGCGCCGTGACACTGGAATCAGATATGTGGAATCAGATGCATCGAATCAGATGGGACACAAACCGGCTGGACGAGGTAGTGGTGGGCAAGGAGGACGGCCACGACGACGCTTTGGCCGGCCCCGAGCCCGACCACGAGCGTGCGACGGGACACAATATCGCGACCGTCGACCAAGAGCGAGACAGCCGTCGTGTGGACGAGCGGCACGATCGTACGCACGGCTGTGATCAGAATCGAGTGGGCCGCTGAGTAGCCAAATCGGATGGCTGGGAGCTGATGCCGCCGCAGCGTGTGTTTGTAGTGGAGGGCCGTGTAGACCCATGCGACGAGGCAAACATTGCCGGCCGTCGCGTACACAAACGTGCGGTCGGGACACGCGCACGACGACGACGCATCGACAACGACAAATGTGACGGGGCGGTTCGAGTAGCCACAAATTGAGACATGCGCCAAGCTTGAGATGGAAAGCATGTACGTGGAATCTGCGAGGAGCGGAAGGAGAAGATGGCGACGTACGGGGTCACGCAAGCGGCGTGGAAGCACGAGGGCCAGCCACGTCATGACAAGCAGCGCAGTCGAGGCAGCGACGACGCTGACAAGCTAGAGGTTTGAGGGGGTCGTTCTGTCGAGGTAGATACTCGACGTACTGGCATCCACGGAGGTGGCCACAAAAGCATCCCCGACACTTCAAACCCAATGAGCTGGAGTGGCAACGCACTGAACGCGGCGACGTCGATGTACATGGCGACGACGACGAGCGATCGCTCGATGGCGCACCACCACCCGTTGGTCTTGGATACGTGGACCATGCAGGAAGCTACTCGAGACCACTGAGCCACATATGTGTGGACAGCAATGTCTACCGTGGGTTTCAATGCTGTGGAGGTCGTCGGTCGTCATTGTCACGTGGCGCCACAACCGCGTCTTGCAGACAAAGCCAACGAGCGTGGCGGCTGTGGAGAGAAAAAGCGCGGCGGGCAGCGAGGTACTAAGACCACCGCGGCCTTGGGTCGGCCATTGCGTCTTGGTGCACACCGTCATGGCCGCGACGACATGTATATCACCACTCGTGAAACGGTGGCTGGCGAACAACCGATCGGTTTCACTTGTAACTGCTTGTGGTGGTGCGGCGACCTCGTGCGATATAAATAGCCACGCTGTCAGCGCGCGCTCCCGCGTCAAGAGAGCCTCTCGAATGGCCTCGGGCGTCCTATGTGTCGCCGGCGTCAACGTGAGCGGCGACACCACATGCAGCCGCAACGACTGGGAGGCCTGCGACATCGTCCACCTCGATTTTACCCTTCCGGCGATCCCATGGGTCATCTTTGCTGTCACGTCGCTCGTCTTTGTCTGGTTTACAAATGTTTGGAAAGAGTTCCAGCAAGGCATCCACGAATTGCACGACATCCCTGCCCAAGGTCTGTCGTCATCGTGTTCTCGTCGCTCTATGTGCCTCACTTGGTCTGGTGTAGCCCTTGGCATCGTCGTGGCAAGACAAAAGAAGCGACTCCTCGGAAAAGAAGTGACCGACCCACGACGGATCCTCATGCTCGTGGCCATGTGGGCCGAGTTGCCTGGCTTTAGCTACCTCCCACTTGAGCTTCTCTACCACCAATATGCTGGCACCTACCTCTTTGCTTCGAGTGCCATGACCCAAGTCGGCGCTCCTTGCCTGCTTTCGGCTGACTCTCTGTAGATGTACAAATTCGTGGCCTCGGTGGCCCTCCTCACACTCCTCGCCCTTGCGTCGACCCACAAATACCTCGCGTCGTTCCAAGTCAAAGTGCTCCAGCCACTCATCTTTGACGCACTCTACGTCGTCTTTCTCTATGCGATCCTCGATGTCCTCACATGCAGCTCGTCGCTCGACACCCTCGTGCTCCCCACAGGTGGGTCCTGCGCCTGTCGCGATCAAATTTGGTCGACGGCGGTCGCCGCCGCGCTTGTCTTCTTTCTCATGTACGCCGGCGCGCTCGTCTACCGCGTCCGGTTGAGCGACGACGTGTTTGGCGTCCGGTTTCGCTACCCCATGTCGTTTTCGTGTCTCATGACGTTCCTTCGCACGGGTACGTCGTCGTCGTCGTCTCGTCGTGACGCTCGATCGTCTGTTCGTTGTAGGCTCATGCCTCTTTTTCATGACGATCATCCTCGTCCTCGACTCGACGCCGTCGTTCCAGCTGGTCAACCTCGCGGCCGGCGCCGCCTATTTTGTCCTCTTTGCCTCGCTCTTTCGCTACAACTACCTCCTCCAACCGGTACATGTCATTTCCTCCTCCTCTCATGTACAGCGCAGTGCCTTGGCTCGGGTCTCTTCCCCAACAACATGCGCGCTCTCTCGTTTGCAACGTCTTGCTGGATCTCACTCACGCTCGTCGTGGCCACGCTGGACCCGACCAACGTCGTCATCCCCATCACGTGCCTCGCTCTCTACCCACTTGGGGCGATTGCCGTCTGGCGCGTCAATTCCGCGCGCGCGCGGCAATACCATATTCAAAACCTCCCGCTCACGGAAACGTTGAAAGACCCCAACTTGCGAGTGCGCACGGTCGCGATCGTGAGTATCACCCTTGAGGACTACCATCGATGGACCGACGCCGAAGTCAATTCGGTCGTCAAGCTACTCCAGGCGTCGCTGTCGTTGCCAGCTGTCGCCGAAGACGGCCTCCTCGTCGCGTACGCGTGCCAGGCTACGTGGATCCTATGCTGCAAATACGGTCAGCTCACGGCCGCCATGGCCGATCGCCCGGCCGCGACGTACATTCCGTTCCATCTCTGGACGCTGCCGACGCTACCGGGCGGCGGCGGCGGCGGTGGCCCGAGCATGAAGAGCCGCCACAGCAACGTGAGCGCGACGACGCGGCTCCAGGACCTCGTGGACCGCAACGCCATGTTCAACACGCGGAGCGGCATTTCGACCGTCGCGCCGCTCCCGCTTGCTGCCGCCACCTACAACGACGATGACGTGGCGCTTCCTGGTGGCGGCGAAGCCTTGAACGAGTCGCTGTTGCAGCAATGCCTCGTCGTGGCCCTCTCCCGCGCGACGGCCATCCTCGAGCTACCGTTCCCGCAAGCGTGCAACGTCGCGGCCAAGATGTTGCAGGAAATGTACGCGGCGACCAACGTCCAGCTCACGCTCGGTACGTGGCTCAGCGTCGTGTCCACGCTCTGCGGCAACTACAACGCCGACATTGCGGCGGCCGCCGCCGCGTCGCTCTGCACAACGATGCTGCGCTTCCCGCCGCAGCAGCTCATGCCGTTCCTCTGCGACCGCGCCAAACTCGACTCGATTTCCAAACTGCTCACTACTGACAATGCGCTGGTGCCCATGTATATCCTCCGGGAGAAAATTGTCGGCGGCGTCCTCGTCCAGGCCGCGACGCACATTTGCCGCCTCGCGCCCAACCGGGACCCGGCCACGTTTTACTCGTCGACGTTTCTCACGCACTTGCATCTTGGGTGGAAGCACTGGCAAAAGGAGTACCCGATGACGCTCTCGATGGAAGAGCTGGTCGTGATGGTCCAAAAGGCCAGTATCACGTTTCGCGCCATGGCACGCCATAAGAAGAAGAAACAACACCACTCGCACGCCAAATCGTTGCAAGGGAGCGGCGGCCGGTCCACTCCCGGCAACTCGAGTGGCCGCGTGAGCGACAACCAGTCCGAGAGCAGCCGTCTCGACGAAGCTGACGGCGGCGGGCCGCGCGTGCGCCACAAACCACCGCCGCTGCGGACCCAACACACATGGGCCGGCATGTCCTCGGAGATGCGCCTCGGGCCCGTGGTCGGGCCCGAGTCGACCAACAGCGGCAGTCTCACATTTGTCGCGACCCCGCGGCATGCGAGCGCCAGGCGCAAGTCGTTGGAAGCGCAGAGCAGCAACGCCGCGCTCCTCGCGGCCATGACGCCCACGGCCGAGGCAACGGCGGCGGCGACGACGACGACGACGACCCGGCTCACGACCATCCAAACCGACTTTGCCGTCGACA
Source organism: Aphanomyces stellatus (assembly GCA_009835185.1). Classification (NCBI taxonomy): domain Eukaryota; phylum Oomycota; class Saprolegniomycetes; order Saprolegniales; family Verrucalvaceae; genus Aphanomyces; species Aphanomyces stellatus. The sequence continues at coordinate 24,841 of VJMH01007328.1, forward strand.
TGATGGAGGCCACGAGGACGCAGTCGTCGGGGCGGGCGGCGCGCCGGCCGTCAAAACTGATCGCGCCAAACGAGACAACGACGACGCGCCGGACGACCGTCCACACCGACATTGCGCTGGACATGGCCGACGCCGCCGCGCGGGCCATGGCCTCGTGGACGACGACGACGACGCAACATGTGATTGCCGTCGTGCCCATGGCCCAAGCCAGGGCGCGGCGTCGGACGAGCGACTTTGGCGGGTTGGCGTCGGTCCTGGAGCCACGCTCGGCCATCGCGCTCCCGTCGCTCCCGTCGTCGCGGGTCGTCCGCGGTACCACGCCGACCAACGTTGACGGCGGCGGCGGGCTCTCGTTGAATGCAATCGTACCGGCGACGCAACCGTCCACAGAGCCACCCCGCCGCGGTTCGCAGTTTCTCGTCCAGCTCTCCAAGCTCCGCACAGGTCGATCGTTCCGCGACAAGGCCACGCGCGGCCGAGCGCTCAGCCGCGTCGTCGACAAGTTTCGCCGCCAGAGCATCACGGCCGGCGGCGACGCGCTCTTGAAATCGTTCCACCATTTCGCCAAGGCCAACCAGCCCGAGCTCGTGCCCGCGGCGCTGTGGAAGGAGGTCAAGTTGCGGCGGGCGGTGCGGCAGCGAGGTCTCGCGCACGCCGCGACCGTCCTCACCGAGGGCTTCCAAGCCAAGTTGCTGCCGCAGCTGCTCTCGCCGCCGACCGTCCAAGCCCTCCGAACGCTCGTCGCGCTGCTGGAAACGTACCCGTTCCTCCACCAGCACTTTGTGTTTGCGTTGCCGGACGAAGAGCTCCGGTACCTCTTGTTTGCCAAGCACTGGATGGACATTCGAGACCACACGCAGCAGTCGCTCGCGGCGACACCGCACCGCTGGGCCAGGTTCGCGCACCGTGTCAAGGCCCTCGTGCGGCCACTCGCGGCGGTGGTCAGCGGCGCGGCGGCGGGCAACGACGACGACGACGACGGCCGCGGGCCGCCTCGCATCAAGCGCGTGCGGACGTCCGCCGCCAGTATGCGGTTCCCGCGCGTCAACTTTGTCCGCGAGCGCGGGGCCAATCTCCGGGGCAGCCGCCGCCAGCCCGCGCCATCTTCGTCGACGCGGTCGGGGTAGACGAGACAAGAATGTGCGACTCGTATGGGATTTTGAAGTAGTCGATTGAAGCCGTTTTGAATATGAGGCTGTCCAAGTTGAGCGCATGGAAGATGACGTGGTTATGAGTTAGTGGGAAAGCCGACGACTCGAGATGGTCTTGTCGGTCGCGTCTTCGGCGATGGCGGCGGCCGCGGCGCTTGCTTTGGCCGCCTGCCGCTGCTTGATGGTCTTGAGGTAGTTGGGCGACTCGAGGTATTTGTTGGGCGTGCGCTGACCTGTGACCCAGGGATGGAGACACGCTTGTTCGGCCGTGTATCGCTTCTCCGAGTCGACTTCTACGGCCGTGGTGGTGATCGCATGATGGAGTCTGGATGAATGGAGGTGGGTATACCGAGGAGATGGCGGAGCAAATCCTTGGCGCTTTCCGAGAGGCCGTTGGCCCACCGGGGGAAACGAAGACCAAACTTGGCCTACGCCGACGAAACTGAGCGAGCGATTCGACGACTGATCGACCGAACAGACGATCGACAACGTACCCGTGCGGCCTGGTCGCTGTTAATTTTGCTGCCGTCGTCGTTGAAGGGGAGGCAACCACAGAGAAGGACGTAAACGATGACCCCGAGCGCCCACACGTCAATCGACTTGCTGTACGACTGCCGACGGAGCATCTCGGGCGCGAGGTAGCCCTGGTTGAGATGACAAGACGAAGAAGAAAAGGAAAGTACCCGCGTGCCGAGGAAGGAGCGCGTTTGGCTGTCGTGGAGTAGCTTGGCCAGCCCAAAGTCGATGATTTTGATTTCGGCGTTCGGCGACTGACTCGTGAGGAGGACGTTTTCTACCATCGAGAGTGACTCTCGTGTTGCCACGTCATGAGACGTACCTGGCTTGAGGTCGCGGTGCACGACACCACATGCATGCATGTAAGCGATCGCGGATGTGATTTTGCGGACCAAGCAACTCGCTTCGACTTCCGATAGGGTCCTACGATGGGTCGATGATGATGGGATGGTGCGAGGATGATCGTTACCCTTTGTGGACGACATAGTCAAAGAGTTCGCCGCCTTCCATCAACTCGGTCACCATGCAAATGCGGCTGTCCGTTTGGTAGACATCTTCCATGTGGATAATGTTGGGGTGGTCGAGCGACTGCAACACTTGAATCTCCACCTGCACTAGCGTCGATGATGGTACTGTCGACGCCGATTGTTGTACCTGGAATTGCTCCAATAAGTCGTCGCTCTTGCTTTGGATTGCACGCTTGTCGATGACCTTGCATGCCCACGGCTTACCCGTCGCCTTGTCTTCGCAGAGATGGCAGATGGAAGTGCTGCCGTTGCCTGCATCATCGCATCAATACCCGTCGGTATCCATCCCATGCAAAGACGTACCAATCACCGAGCGCAGCTCGTACTTGCTCTCGAACGTTCCCGCGGCATACATGGGGCCAGAGGACATGATCGCTTTCGGCCGCGACCGGTAGATCTCTGGTTGTCGTTCGCTCTGCTCCGAGCCGGCCGTCTGCCCCGCGGAATTTGCCACGGTCCTCGCATTCGCCTTGGCTTTCTCTTCCGCGATGGACGCGGCAAGTTCTTGTTCTTCGTCGCCCCAGCACCAGCTCACGACTTGGCCCATGGAGAATCAATCGCACAAGAAACGGCCCAGTTTCACAGACCCAGTTGGGGTCCTCCCTCGCAGCCAACGAGGCAATTAAAATTTGGCTACTTTACTAGCGTGTTGTATGAGTGTGGACAGCATTTTTTAGATCATGAGCGGGGGTTATATGTTTAAACGTGAAATGAGACGAAGCGTTTTTCAGTACGCACGCCTGCGTCTGGTTTTAAAAATGCACGGCTCAACGTGCAACGAACATAAAAATTATGGTAAAGTCCACACCGTGGCCACTTCAACATGCGTCTAAAAACGTGCTTTAAGAAACACGTTTAAGACATCCCACCTCAATCCTGGAGGTGATGAGCACGACGCAACGCGATCTTCGTGCAAGTTTCAGTCGCCAATTTTCAACCTCAACGTCAGATGGGCCAAGTTGTGAGCGATTGTTGCGGCGGCGCGCCGGCGCTGGACGTGTCCTTCAAGCACTCTAGGCACCCCGAGGATGCGACGAGTAGTAAGACGGAAGACGAAGGAACCAAGCTGTACTCGCTCGAGAACTTTGTCGAGTACCACGAGCAACTGCAACCCCCCCGTCAACCGCCGGTAGAAGCGATTGCATCTAAACGAGAGATCCGGGAGGGCGTGGCCATGCTTTCCAAGCTCCCGGACGTCCCCGAAGTGAACGAGGACGACATCGACAACGCCCCCCCGCTCGACAGCGACGCGCACGTGGCACCAAACGACGACGACGACATGCACATCATGGAACCATCCTTGTCGTCGGGCACGACGACGACGCACAAAGCGAAACTCTTGTCTATGCGATCTCGAAGCGAATCCGACATGCTGTCTGTGGACACGCCGTCGTCGACGACGTCGTCAGACTGGAGCCGATCGTCGAGCGCGCGCTTGTTGAATGAAGACGAGGCCTCCGTCGACCCACCGGTCGTGGTCTCCCCCGCCAAGCGCCGTCCGTACTCGGTCAAGGTCCAACGGTTCACGCCCCATCTCACGGGCAGTGTCTACGACTTCCTCGTGACGATCGGTGACGCCAAGCCGATCCGCGTCTCGCACACGCGGAACGCCTGCAAAAAGTACTACGCCGTCCTCAAGCACCTGCACCGTGTCGCGAAGCTCCCGCCTTTCCCACCCAAAGCGGGCCTTGGCATCCTCTCCCCCAAGGACGAATGCGACATCAACTCGTGCTCGTTCATGCAGGACTTTCTCGACCGGCTCCTCGCGCTCGACGCGATTCGGTTCGCGCAGGACACGCTCGAGTTCTTTGGGGTCGCGCGTCCATCCAAGCGAAACAACAACCACCGCCGCGCTAAAGACGACTCGCTCCACTACGTCTAGCGTGTTGGTGACGCAACATGGATATATTTTTCATCGTTAATGCATGTGGGGGGTGGTGCGGGCGGCCGGCGAGACTGACGCCGCCACGCGCTTCTTCCCGCCCGACACGTGTCGCTGCAGACTCGGCATCGCGAGCATCGGCGGCGGCACGCGCTTGCTTGTCTTCTTCCCTGGCTCGATCACGTGAAAGTGCTTGAGCGTGATGCGCGCGTCCCGCAGCGGCGCCGACTGCATGATCGCATCCACGTAACGCGCCATGAGGGCACGTCCGCCCGCGCGGTCCTGCTTCTTCGTGTACGGGAGCGCGGGGCAGTCCGTGACGCCGACTTTGGCAGCGTGGGCTTCGAGCAGGTCATGGAACTTTGCGATTTGGAGGCGGTCGCGGATAATGTCAAAGTTGCGCCCGACATCGAGCTCGTCGTCAAAGATTCCGACAGTGAACTCAAATTTGTCTTCGATGGGGAAGAAACGCTTGACGTGGACGGAAAAGGGACCGGCAGGCGGCGGCGGCGCGGCCTCGTCGTCGTTGTTGTTGTTGTCGTCCGAGGCTGCTTTTTTCAATTGGAGTGCCATGGGCGGCGGCAGGCGCGCGGCGTCCTCGTCGCATGGGTCGTTGTTGTTGCTTTCAGTGTCGGCAATGGACGACGCCGTGTCGCCGGGGTTGTTCTCGGGGGACGCGTCGTCTGTCAATGCGCCGTTGCTGGCTTCGGACGACGTGGTGGACGTCGTAGATGTCGGCCCTTCGTCGTCGGCGTCGTCGCAGTATGCGAGCGTCGGTGGTAATGCTTGGCGGGCTGCTCCCATTGCCGTCGACGATGGATACGCCGGGCCTGTGGTCGTCCGTGGCGTCAATAGATCGTCGAATGCACTGGAGCTTGCAGTCGAGTGGGGTGTAAAGTCCGCCGTGGATGTCCGGTGCTTGGCGAGGATGGATTCAACGAAAGACGAGTCCGAGTCGGCGCTGCGCGGGGTGTCAAAGAATTCGTGCTCGCCGATCGATTGGTAGAAGAGCGAGTCGGACATGCTCGGGGTTGATGGAACACCACGGTCGCTGCGGCGGCCGGACTTGGTGTCTGGCGACGGAATGCCGTGATCCTCTGCGCCGAGGCAGCAACTCAGTGTTAGTCCCATTCTTTCAGGTCGGCGGCAGATGGACTTCTTGGATCGGTTGAGGTGCTCGCCGAATGCCACACTGAACAGAGTGATCTTTGGGCGTTCGAATTAAACTAGCCTGGGACAAGGCGCTCGAAATAGACTTTGTATTTTCATAGTTTCGTTCCATTTGTGTCGACTTTTTAGACTATTTTGAACGTGTTGACAAGGTAGAGGAAGCATATACAAACACCAAGATATTTTAACTCACCAACAGCCTCGGTTTGAATTTTTCGGCATTTTTTTCCGTTTCGGACCAGCCGCCGCCGTCAACACAAAGCGTATCTCTCACCTTCCATCACGTGCATGTCCCTTTGGGTTGGTGTTCCTTGAAGGGAGAAAGGGCGCGGTGTCACGCGGCAGACTCCTCTGTGGGACGCTTAACCACGTCGATGTCAAACACGATGGGTGGGTTGTCGGCTTGGTGACGGACGTTGCATGATGCAGCGTTAACGAATGTCGTCCCGTCAACCTTGCTCGTCCCATGACACTCGTGGATGTGCCCAAAGATGTGATACCGCGGCCGAATGCGCGTGGAGACTTCGCGCAAGAGGTCTTCGTCGCCGCACTTTTGCCCGCGAAGGTTCGCGTCCAAGATGCCAAAGGGAGGGGTGTGCGTGACAAGTATATCAACGTCGGACGGGACCTTGGACCAGTGCGCCGCGGAAGGCCTTCCAGGCATCAAGTTGAACGCCCTAAACGAACATGGATGGTCCTACATGGAACAACAAGTGGGGAATATGTACTACATGATGCAGCCGGGAATGACAGGCGAGTGGGGCGAGCCATAAATGCGGACGCCGCCGACATCGATGACTTCGTTTTCGACGTACGTGCACACGCGCTGGAGGATCTGCTTCGACACGATGGGGTCCTGGTACTCCTTGTGTCGCTTTCGTCCATCCTTGTCGTACCATGCTCTGTCGAGCGAGTACTCGTGGTTCCCGGCGATCACGATCTTGTGTGCATGCGGAAGGCTCTCGATCCACGCGGCGAACCGTCGGAGTTGATTGTGCGATCCTGTGTTCGAGAAGTCGCCGGCGTGGATGAAGACATCTCCATCGGGGACATCCACTTGATCATGCTTGCCGTGGGTGTCGGAGACGCAAACGAACCGAAGCGTGCGGGCGGTCCTTGCGTCGGTGCCTTCTTCCATGATTCAGTGGTGCAATTCTGCATTGTGTGCCCAGGAGCGAATTGGATTGGTTGAAACGAAATTGAATTCAACCCAATCAAATGTGAGTACTGAATTTTAGAAGACCAATCAAAACAAGGCAATCAAGATCCAAATGTTACTCAACACACAAGACACTTGATTTGAAGTCCACTCTTATTCCCAGCCCACGCCTTCAAATTGACAGTTGCTTTACGCGAGGGGGGCGCGGCGCATGGATGCATCTAGTGGGGACGGGTGGGCTTTCTTTCGATGCCAAAAGAGACTGCGCGCAAAGAAGGCCAAGACAAATCCAACCGGCACGATCGACACGGCATTTGGATGGGCGGCATGCAACGTGTTGGCGTTCTTGGCGAACTTGGCCATGATGCGATACTGCGGCGCGCCCAAGTTGACATCGGGCGATCGCAACGTCGATGTCAAGAGACCGAGGAAGGCAAAGTCATCCATCGTGTTGAAGAGCGGCGTGTGGCAACAGGACGCATGCACACGGAGGAGCGTCGACTTGTCTGAGAGCTTGCCAATCTCGACGTGTTCTTGGCCGCGGGTGAAGACGAGGTCCGCAGGAAAGACTTGGATGAGGTCCGTCCCGCCATGTTCATCGAGGGGCGACGGCGCCTTGCGTCCTTCCTTGGCGCACAACGTATTGGCAAACGCTTGGCAGTCGTCGCAGTAGCACACGATGTGAAGGCCCGCAGACGTGTGCACGCGCCCTTGGACTTGACCGCAGTCGCACGCAAAGTCCGACTCAAAGGCGACCGTCGACACCCGCAAGAGTTGCCAGGCAATGTACGAGACCAGGCCAGCCGCCGCCGTGAGCGCGAGTTCCGTCTTCATCGTTTGTTGCAAATTCGACAATGGCAGACATCGGCGACAAGCGGCGCTGGGTGCTCCCGCTTGCCGCGTCCGACTTGAGGCTGCGCTTGCGCGTCAACGCGGGCGATTGGTCGGATGTGGCATTTCGAGATCCAAAAACCAATCAAATGCAAGAACAGATTCATTATAGCCAATCCAATCGAGTTGAATTGGCTATTTTCCACCTTGTTCTCCTCTGGCCTCCAAGCAGAATTGACCACCCGAGCGACACAGCCAGTCAAATCTGGACTCCAGACAAGGTTGTAGTCTCGACAGCGACCACGAGGTCATGGACTAAACGAGAGGCCGCTGTGCTGGGCATGCCACCTCCCACGGTCCAAAAAGTTAGGTTGACGAGATTTTTATCGACCTTGGCCAGACGAGACGACACAAGTATGGTGGCAACGAGTCAACTTTGAGACAGCCAAGCAGGGTCGAAAAGGCGCATGGGGAGAGAGGGCGTGTGACTGGGACTTGGTTGCAGTGGCGCAGACAGTACGCAATGGAGATTGGCTGAGACGCGCGCCTCTGCGCTGGTTGTCCCCGTACACTCTAACACTAGTGCCGTGCAATGTCGTAGCCAGCCGCAACGCTCGGATCAAGCCGTCGTATTCGGCACATAAAAATGAGGATCACAGCCACAGAGGAATGGTTCACTGGCTGGCATGCGATCACCCAGAGCCTCTGCAGCCTTCATCCTTGCTGATCAAAGAGCATCTGGCCCAATGTCGTGGGTGTCGTCGAAAAGTTGATGCCACTCGAGTGTCTACTACCCCATGCCAAGCAAGGGTGTTTGTCGTCCTATGCAGACGGTCCATGTTACACAATTGTTGACGAGCATTTCATCGTCCATCGCTCTACTCTAAAATCGTCACGGCAGCAAATGAGGTGGAGGCGACGACGGGGTACATAGGGATGTTCACAGGCAGGTCGTCAACGTCAAAGGCAACGCCAAGGTCTTCGTCGTCACGCTGGAAGCTGATGCGGCCGTTGATGTAGCGCATGCCAAGGACATGACCGACGCGGAATGTCTTGGACGTGTATGCTTTGTCGGTCGCGCCGTTGCCGTCGGCGCGGAGGCGGCCCGTGGCGGGGCGGAAGAAGAAGCTTCGGAGCCGCATGACGCGGGCGGGCGGCCAGTCGCCGTCCGAGAGCCGCGGGAGGAATCCGATGCATGTGTCCTCGGAGATTTTGTTGAGTTCGAGGCGGCACGACGTCACTGGCGTGTTGCCCACGACAGAGACGTAGTGGGAGTTGTGTCCCATGTGGACGACGCGGCATCGTCCCGAGAACCGCACGTCCGAGGTCGTGCAGGACGCGAGGTCCCAGAGCCAGGGTTCCGGCGGTGGCACTGGTGGTGCTTTCGTCGAGAGAGAGGGCAGGTAGAGGTAGTCGAGGCAATGCTGGACGTGGAAGCGATCGCTCGCCGAGAGGTCGTCGAGGAAGAGTTCCCCCGTCCGGAGGAAGCGCAGGACGTGGTGGAAGGCCGTCGGGTCCAGGTCCAAGAAGAAGGTCTTGTGTGCGAGGTCGTCGGGTTGCCAGCGCCCAGACCCGAGGAGTGCATGGAAGTAGCTCCCGTCGAAGCGCAGGAGGGTCGACTTGGACGTCTTGAAGAGCGTGCCGCCAACGTCCAGTGTGATCGCCCCGGCAGCCGCCGCGATGTTCTCCTGTACGCGAACCTCCAGTGCATCCCACTGGGCTTGCTTCTCACCCAACGCTTGAAGCTCGACGTCCACGATGCTGCTGCCTTCGCGCCGCATGCAAGTCTTGTCGGCGCGCCTTTATCTTGTGTTCTTCCCATCGTGTTTCCAACATATCCGGTTAATCTGATTTTCGGATAATCGCGGCCAATCAGAACGTCGGATTTGAATCACGCCTCTGCGAAACGTCCTTTGGCCGATTGAACTTGAGGCCATGACCGATCGCCGTCGCACCGCCAAGCGCCGGTAGTGGGCGAATGGTCACGCACATGTGTCGTTCTAGATCCCAGGAAGAGAGCAAGCATTTCCCTCTATTTGGCAACGCCGTCGCAGCAGATCATCGCAACGCCACACCGTGTTGTTACTTGCATTCACCGTCGGCATCATCGCCCACCCGCTGTTGTCTTGGGGACGAGTGTCATGGAGACAACCGCGCCTTGGATGCATGGCACGATGTCCTGTGCGCGATCGCAGAAGAGCATGCTGGCCAGACAGAGTTGTTGCGCCAGCAAGCGCGCGTCCGAGATCGAGTCGCGCGTCGCGGCCGTGTCTAGCCATATGCGCACGGGCGTCCCTTGGAGCAGACTCGCGCGAATGTGGGCAAGGAGCGCCGCCTTGGACTCGCGCAGTGCCGCGTACGGCATATTCCGCAGCAACGTTTCATTCGTCGGCGCTTGACTTGGGTTGTCTTGGTCCTGCCCATCCTCCTCGTCCTCTTCTTTTTCAACCTGCAACGTCGGATCCTTCTCGTCTTCGATGGTCGCTGGTTTCGTCCGTGCGTCACGCAGGCGCTGGTTCCATGCCTTGTATTTCGCCCCGCGCTTCACTTGTTCGACGCGCTGAGCTTCTTCGTCTCGCCATCTCTCCTTGTACGATGCTTGGACAGCCGCCACGGACGTGAGCGGCGCCGCGCGCTTTATGGGCTGGATAACCACTATCTCGTTGCCCAAGTATGCTGCCGGGGTCGAGGCATATGACGTGGCACTCTCGGGTGGCGTCTTCGACAGCATCGGAACCAGACTGTTGCCACTCGACCCATTCCCACTGGGGCGCTTGAGCTGCTTGGCTTTTTCGTTCCATTCTTTCAACCGGGCCTTCTGTTCCTGCCGACTCAGCGCGGCAAACTCCATGTCTGATGTGAATTCTATTTTAAGCCCTCGAATACGTCGTCCTTGAAAGTCGGTCGACTCAACATCATTAGAACCCCGCAAGAGCATGCACGACATCCCGCCCAACACATCTGCGACCAATCAACTGCGGCTCTTGGTCTTGGCTGCCGAAAAGAAGCGGCGATGCCATCGGCGACAGGTTGACCTTCGTATCCCTCTCCATCGCAACGCTCTGTCTGCTGTAGCACCCATCCAAGGCATCACCACTAGAACCCATCATCACCCACGGCAGCCTCGACCCCACTCTGTCTCATGGCGCCGCTTCTTCGCGCCTCCCGCTCCACATGGCGACGATCCGCAAACGCATGCAAGAACCCACGTCCCTCCAAATGCAAGTCGACGACTTTATCGAATCGGCTGGCGAAGGCCTCGAGGACCGCGTCGAGCTGTACATCCGCGCGGGCCTTCCCATCGACCGTACGCACACCGTCCTCGGGTACACGGCGCTGCATGCCGCCGCCAACCAACCGGACGGCCGCGTCATGGCGCGTCTCCTGCGCGCCGGCGCCGACGTGAATGCCGAAGCCAAGCCCGTGCGTCGTGGCCCATCATCATCTCCACCATCCGATTTGTCATAGACCCGCTCGACGGCTTTGCACGCCGCCGTCCTCTACGGCAACCAAGCCGGCGTCGACAAGTTGCTCCAACATCGCGCTGCTCGCTCCGTCTGCGCGTTGGTACGTACTTGGAAGCGCCCAGATGATGATGGACAACACGGCGGTCGGTGCTCTAGGGCAACATTCGACCTACCGACGTTGCGTCCGAATACAACCGCGATGAGATCCAGACCATGCTGCAAGGTCCCCCCAGTCTTGCTCGTGTCGGCTGACATATGGATTTATAGGTCCCCCACCGCCCCCCCATGCCCCCACATGCAACCTCGTTGAGCCCTACAGTCTACACATTGCCTGGGTCGTCAAACCCACGGCCATCCGCGCGCACAGATCGCGGCATGAGGCACAAGACGATGGAGGAATGGAGGGAGGGAGAGGCGGGAGCCAACTTTACCCGCCGGCCATCCAACAATTCCGAGTCCAGTGGCGCATGTGGTGTGCCTCGGACGTCCACCACAGCGTCTGCACCGGTCAAGCGTATCTCGTTGACGGACTCGTGCCTGCAACCATGTATGAAATCACAGTCCAAGCCGCAAACGCCGCCGGGTGGAGTGCTGCGAGTGCGCCACTTGTGGCAAAAACCGCCGGTAATCATTCCTGTCGCAAATATATCATTTTGCAAAAGTGATATGTTGACGCCCGCGATGCTGCGGTTTGTAGAGACGGTGCCGACGGCTCCCAAAGCCCCGCGCATCACAATCGTGTCGGACCGATCCATCACCATGCAACTGACGCTGCCCGAAAGCAATGGCCCCGCGCTCGAAACGCTGGCGGTCTTTGTGCAGAAAACGGGTCCCATCAACCTCAGCGACACCCACGGCATGGTACACAAGTGTCAAAAGGAGGCTGCCGCACCCACACGTGGGGGCAAAATAGGTGACGTTGTTGGACGTCAAAGCCGTCGAAACCGCATGGGTTCGCGCGTGGACCGGCGATGCGTCGTCGACAGAGTTGTCAAGTGTACAGGATGACGCGTCCATGCGCGAGTACACAGTCACGGGGCTTAACGCCGGTCACGTGTACTTTTTCAGGCTCCAAGCGGCCAATGCGCTCGGTATGTAACTTTTACACCCAACCCAACGACAGGGTGTCGTGGGTTCGTTGTCGTGCGTTCGTTGCACGTCATAACTCGTTCCCAGGGTGGTCGGACATGGGGGACATTAGCGACGGCATTTGTACGAACGGTACGACCCCACAACACAGGCTGAGTCTGAGTCTGATTCTTCAACGACGACAAGATGCTCCAAAAATCGTCCACAAGAGCGGCACGTCGCTCGGTCTCAGTTGGCCCAAACCCTATTCGACGTACGACATCGACGTCTACGAGCTCCAGTACAAGTTGGTCGGCGGCGGCAACGACTGGACGACCGCGTCGTCGCGCGTTCGCGTGCACAACTTCAACGTCGAGCGGCTGTTGCCGGCCACTGCCTACGTCTTTCGCGTGCGTCCGCACTTTGTCAACGTCCCGCCTGGTGTTGCCGAGTGGGACGACCCAGCCAACTGCGCCGTGAGCCCCATCTACCAAACCGACGGTCCGTCTGATTCTGAGTCTGATTCTGGTCCATGTGTCTGTGTTTGGTCCGATTGTCTGATTCTGTGCCTCTAACCTGCACGTCGTTGTGTGCAGGCGCGGTCCCCGACGGCCCCGACGACGTCGAGATGCTCGCCCGCACGCAGAGCGCGCTCGACCTCCGGTGGAAATTCCCACGCTGCAACGGTCACGTCGTCCTCTTCTACGAACTCGCGCACCAAATCATGCGCGAGTGCAAGACGTCGCTCGATGGTCTCTCGAGCGCCGCCATCGACCCGCATGCACCGTGGACGACCGTTTCGAACGCGATCCCTGTCGACCGCAGCGCGGGCTTCCGCGTCGATGGGCTGCGGCATGGCACGCCGTATCGGTTCCGGCTACGCGCGCGCAACGCACTCGGGTGGAGCGAGCCAGGGCCGCCGTCAGGCGCGTTTTTTACGCATGGTACGCTGGCTCCATCCATGAGGAGCATCACTTGATGCGGACAGCGTTCCTTCCGCCGACGCCGCCGACGTCGACGTCCAAGACACATTACTCGCTCGATTTGCGGTGGGAAGACGATCCCACGGATGTCAACAGCGCTGCCGACCAGAAGACCTTTTTCGAGCTGCACATGTGTCGCCTCAAGACGTACTGCCCCCACGACGCGATTCCGACGATCGAGCAGGAGGCATGGGATGTCGTGCATGCCAAGTGCGCGGCCCGCGCGTGTGTCGTGTCCAATCTCTCGGCGCTGACATGGTACTGCTTCCGCGTGCGCTCGTGGATTCGACACCGCGGCTGGACAGAGTTTAGCGACGCGAGCGTGCCGATTCAGACGCTCCGCCGCATGTGACGAACGTAAAAGATCTCAAAAGCAGCGGCAAATGCCATTGTTTCATTGGATTCTGAATTTGGCGCTAATCCATACGATTGGTTTATAACGTATAATTATAACCAATCAACGCGTAGGAACCCACCCGACCCCTCAAAATTCAAAATCCAACATCACAAGCAACATCACGATGGCCGGCCGAGAACTCACAATTGTCGTCGCCGTGTCCCGCAAGTCGTGGGGTATCGGCATCAACAATGCGATTCCATGGCGCCTCCCGAGCGACCTCAAGCACTTCCGCGAGATTACGACCACAACGACCGACGCGTCCAAGCAGAACGCCGTCATCATGGGCCGCAAGACGTGGGAGTCGCTCCCCGCCAAGTTCCGGCCGCTTCCAGGGCGGCTCAACGTCGTGCTCACGCGCAACGCCGACGTCGCCAAGGCACTCGAGAGCGAGTCGTCGCCCGTCCTAGCTGCGTCGAGCTTTGACGACGCACTGGCCAAGTTGCCCGAGTCGGTCGAGAACGTCTTTGCGATCGGGGGCGGCAGTGTATACGCCGACGCGCTCGGCCACCCGGCGTGCCGCCGCGCGTATGTGACGATGGTTGACGGCGACTTTGAGTGCGACGCGTTCTTCCCGTCGACGATGGCGCGCCGCGGGTTTGTCCAGACCGCGTCGTCGGCCGTCCAGCGCGAAAACGACGTGGCGTTTCAATTCGTCACGTTCGAGCGCCGCCACGAAGAGCACCAGTACCTCGACTTGATTGAACGCATCTTGGACGAAGGCGTGCAGAAAGGCGACCGCACGGGCACGGGGACCGTCTCGCTATTTGGCGCGCAGGTCGGCTCCATCTCGACGTTGTTGTCCTCATGCGTGTCGTAGATGCGCTTTAGTCTGCGCGACAATGTCTTCCCGCTCTTGACGACGAAGCGCGTGTTTTGGAAGGGCGTCGCGGAAGAGCTTCTCTGGTTTGTCAGCGGCAACACGAACGCCAAGACATTGCAGGACAAGGGCATCAAGATCTGGGACGGCAATGGCTCGCGCGACTACCTCGACAGGTTGGAGAGACATGTGATGATGATCACCATCGTTTGTCGTAGTATTGGCCTCGCCCACCGCGAAGAAGGCGACTTGGGTCCGGTGTACGGTTTCCAGTGGCGGCACTTTGGTGCGACATACGTCGACATGCACACCGACTACACTGGTCAAGGCCACGACCAACTTGCTGACGTAATCGACAAGATCAAAAACAAACCGAACGACCGCCGCATCATTCTCTCGGCGTGGAATCCCGCCGATTTGGGGCTCATGGCGCTCCCGCCGTGCCACATGTTTTGCCAATTCTACGTCGCGAATGGTGAACTCTCGTGCCAGGTAGAGACTTGATGATCGTCATGTATGTATCGTCATGTACGTGGTAGATGTACCAACGATCGGCCGACATGGGTCTTGGCGTGCCCTTCAACATTGCTAGTTATGCGCTCCTCACGCGCATGCTCGCCCAAGTGTGTGGCCTCTCCGCCGGCGACTTCATCCACGTGATTGGCGACGCCCATGTCTACCTCAACCATGTCGAGCCTCTTCGTCAACAGCTCGCGCGCGCGCCGCGGCCGTTCCCGACGCTCCGTTTGAATCCCGCCAAGACAGACATTGACGCGTTTGAGTTTTCCGATTTCACGATCGACGCCTACAACCCGCACAAGACGATCAAGATGGACATGTCTGTTTAAGTTGCAACTCGTTTTCTCGGATCGTCGTCATCAACGAGAGCCCATATTCACATGAGTCGTCCAACTTTGCATCGAGTTGACCAATAATCTACAACTTGCCCTTCAAATACATTGGTTGCCCCCCGCTCGCAATCATTTGAAGTTTGAGATTTCGATTCATCATTACGATCTTCCATCATAGCCCTTGCCTGTCATCTAGACACGCTTCCGCTTGGCGGGGGGTTTCTTCTTGGACGGCAGTGCGGCGAGTGACGTGCCCGTGTCACGCCCGACTGCCTTGCATCGCTTGCGCACGAGCGCCAAGTACGCGCCCATGTCAAACTTGCGCTCGAGTCCGTCCGCGTTCATGTAGCGCACTTTGCCAAAAATCTCGCGCTCTTTCCACCCTTGGTCGTGCTTTCTACACAATGTCAACTTGGAGTGCGTGCATTTGACGTACCCAAACACCCACGCGACGCCTGCGTACGAATTCGGGTCGCACCCATCGAGGTTGTACTTGTCGTTCCATTCGATCGCGCTTGCAAACGCGTCTTCGGGGGTCGCCGACCATTCAATAATCTTCTTGCCCCAGTACATGCGCATGTAGTTTTGCATCTACACATGATGGTCATCCTCCACCACAGACGTCATCGACTGTACCTTGCCGGTTGCAATCATATCCAGCTGCGCAGCATTCCAGTATGCATCCTTTGTCTTGCCGGCTTCCATCACCTCGGCCGTGTACGCATGCGGCCGCGTGTCTCCCGCGTGATCTGCCAGCGTTTGCAGCGCGTACTTTGGCAACGCGCCTTCGAATGTGTCGTAGCGCGGGTTAAACCAGACAAAATTGACCGAGAGTTCCCGTCGGACAATCAATTCTTCGAGGAACGATGCCTTGGACGCCGCCAGTGCCGCGCCCGTGCCGGCTTTGGCCTTTGTCTGGAGCGCAATGTCGACGGGGGAGAGGTTGCCATGGCGCAAGTACGGACTCAGGTTGCTCGCGCCGTCGCCGCCGGGTTCGTTGCGCGCCGTGTCGTACTTGGGCAGCTTTTTGTCGAGGAAGAGCGTCAGCATCGCCTGGGCGGCGACTTCGCCGCCAATGTACGTGTCCACGCGCGGGATGGATCGATCGAGGTGCGGCATTGCCTCCAGCAACTCGTCGACCGACTGGGTCATATCGAGCCACGCGATATGCGTCATCTCATGCAGCTTTTCGAGCGGCGTCGCCAGCAAGTTGATGCCCTCTGTGGAGGTCGGCGGCAGCGGGACGAGGTATTTGTCGAGCAGTTTCGTGATCTTGGGGCGAATCGTCCGCGCCGCGTGCTCTTCCTTGTCGCTCACGGCTTCCACCGGCACGACGACGTCGCCTTCGACCTGAAGCACGGACGTTGACGTTGCTTGCGCCGCAAATGTCTGGCAGAGATGGTTGCCCGCGCGGAGGTACGGGTGGTCGACGACGACGAGGGACGCATCGCGGGCGGCGGCGAGCGCGGTCGGGAGGCTCACTGCGTGCGCGACGCTTAGGCGGAGGCTGCGTGTGGATTGGAGGGCTGCATGAACGTCGCGGACGCTCTCGAGGACGAACGCCATGTGCCGCTCGCTGGACGGGACGTCCGGGTCGATCGTGTGGAGGATGTGCAGCGGTTGCTGCAACCGGGCGGCCGCCGAGACGGCGACTTCAAGTGCATAGTTGAACTTGGTTCGAAGCGAAGACTGCATCCAGTAGAGAACATGCGCGCCGTCGGCGGTTTCCGTGCCGCGAAGCCACTGCAGACGCTCCTTGCGGAGCCCTGGAAGCGCAAAGTCGGCCGTGCGGAGTCGCATTTCGGATTTGAGCGAGTGCCAACGGCGTGCGAAGGGTTCCGAAGATCAAGCTTCAAGATTCCGGATATAAGTTCTTTATGCGGATATAAACAAAAGTATCAAAACAGATTGTGAATTTCAGTGCTGTTAGAATTCTTTTTGGCAAATTAGTATTTTCAGCCAATCACGGACAAGGTCTGCATTTTTTTTGATATTTGTCATCAGGAATTTTCCATTGACAGTGTGAGTTCCGGACGATCGGTCAATCGATGGCGGCGCAAGTGGATGGAAAAGTCTAGCAATCAAGCTGTTCACGATGACTCAAACCGTGGTGCGTTGTTGCCACAAAGATGGAGCACACCCTGAGGAACGGTTTCGTCCGTTTCATGAAACGGCTCTCGTCGACAAAGTGACACACCGGGGCATTGATATTTCTTGCCAATTCATGGATGCAGGCGCTATCCTCAGTACGTCGCGACGACTAGCCTTTCAACGATGGTAACACCGCTTGCCCAAGCTATCATTTTTGTGCTACGATGATGGCCATGTCAGGTCCAACCGCGGTGCTTGTGATTGTGATGACGGGAGTGTGCCAGAGACAAGGTCGTGGCAGGCTGGCCGCAAGATGGCGCAGAGTCCATCTTAATCAGCGACTTGTGTAGTTTGTAGGTACTAGCAAACACTGTGCAAAGATGTCTCGAGCCGACTTTATCCATAGTATCCAAGATTGCATTTTGGCCATCCTTTGTTGCAACTCGTGTGCGTTGGGGGCTGGGTTGGCACTGTGTGTGCTTGGACAAAAGCACGTACGAGGGGATCGATGCAAGATCGTCTGGACAAGGCGAACATGATGCAGAAGGATCGAGAATGGAGCGGACATGCTGGGCAAGTCACATCATTGATTCACGCAATCGACTCAAGGGCGGTCGTGACGGTGATGTCAAGCGGGAAAACCAATTCCTTGGATGGCGTGGCTTCGCTCACGTCGTTAAATGTCTTTTGGGGCATCTTGCCCAAGACCAAATCCAATTCCAAGTCGACGGGGGTCGAGTCGTCGCGCAATCGACTCGGAGGTTGATAAGAGGTACTAAATTTCGTCGCCTTGCAACTTTGAAACCGTATTCATCCGTTTCGTCGGATTCATGAAACTGCTCAAGGTCGTGTTGACGCCACAAGCTCCGTTCGCTGACGGGACCAAGGGCGAAATCAACCATGCCATGTCGCACGCTAGCCACTCGACCGCGTCAAAGTCGCCCCGGTCCTATTGTGTGCACTTTACTGCTACGGTCCTTTGTACTCTTGGGACATGCGGCTATCGTTCAACCTAGTCATGCTTTCCCTCGGACAAGTCATTTGTTGAGTGGAGAGACGGCCGTGACATCCTTCCAGCCTTGGTCAGAACGATTACGCGACGGGATAACGACGGCGGTTTCTTCGGAAGTTGGTGGTGGAATTTGGTCCGATCCGTTAGCCCTCGCCCAAGTGACAGGAATTCTGCAGGGAGCGTGCCCACGCAGTCCAAGGCTTGGGTTGCTTTTCTCGTGTGTGATTGTCACGTTCCCACAACACTGCGCGATTGTCCCCCTCCAGATTGTGTTTCGCTGCGTGGAAGAGTCGCTCGAAATAGACAACCCAGAAAAAGCTCCAAATTTGGGGAACTGAACGAAGGACGACGATCCACTGTTACAGGAGAGAGGTACGAGTACCAACAAGACAACAGCGGTGAATGATTGCGTTAGTAAACGTAGTCGTCCGATGTTGTCGTTCGAGCTTTTCGTGTCGGCCACGGGCGTGTCGCACCAGCACGACTTTGCCCTTGGACGCCTGCAGCATGAACAAGAAATCACAAGATGGTGTCGCCTTGTGTGGAGGTAATGTGAAAGGACGCACTGGACGAAACGCCAAGATCACGGGCGTTTGATGATGATGGCGGGATCAAGGTCATGCGCCACCTTCCACCTCTGCGGTACGCCCTACAAGGATCAGTCCTCACGACGGAACGAGAAGCCAAGTTCAATTGTTGTGCGTCGAGACACTCGAGAGTCTTGGTGTTCCTGTCGCATTAAAGTTTGGACAGGCCCACTGGATCTTCGAGACATGATTCAGCCGCAGCAGCAGCTTGGGTTTATGTGGCGGCGATCGTAGCATCTCTCTGGCCAGGACTCCATTTGACTGGTTGCTGTGACCGTTGGTCCCGTCATTGTCGCGGGGGGCTCCTTCTTGCTTGCGCGCTGCGCTCGCATAATCCATTGCCCCAAAATAAAAAAGGTCCAACGAAATCAATAACCGTCGTGGCGCTTCACAAATGTATTTTAGAACAGTCGTCCAAATCAGGCCTTTTCACCCTTTTTATAGGCGAAACGATCCTTTTTCAGTGTCCTTAATTTCATTGCCGTAATTTAACTGGATGTTGGACTTGATTCGCAGTCGAAAATGCAACGAAACACCACACCGAGGCAGAATGAGTGGAAATCGAAAAATACCCTATTGGACAGCATGAAAAGACTCGACAATACCCTATATGACAAAACCTTGCAAAATTTCACTAGGGTATTTCATTTCATATAGGGTCAAAACGGACCCCGACCGCCACATTCGTCTGAGTTTCTTCCTCGGCATTCCGTACTCATTGGTTGTTGTTTCAAATGCGTCGCTTCGGAAAAGCACATTTCGCAACTTGCGCTGCCCCCCACAGTCCGCCCCCACGAAGCCATGAACATGGAAGCCATCACGACGACGTCAACCGACAAGCGGAACCGTGCCGACTACTTCAAGGAGTACCGGCGCAAGAACAAGGCCAAGATCGCCGCCCAGCAAAAAAAGTATCGCGAATGCAACAAGGGCAAGATCCAAGAGTACAAGGAACGCAACAAAGACAAAGTCGCAGCCTACCACAAAGAGTACCGCGAAAAGTACCGAGAGCGCAACCTCGCCCAAATGAAGCTCTACTACGAGCGCAACAAGGCCTACTTCAAGGAGTACTACCTCCGCAACAAGCAGCAAGCGGGCAAAGGCAATACCTTTGTCCACCATCTTGATGGTGGCGAGGGGGACGACATGCAGAGCTACGACGTTCGCCAACTCTACCACTACGCCCAGGCCCATGCGAGCGACGGAAGCGGCGACTACCCCCACCTGACCGACGATGACGACATGTCTTCAGTCTCGTCCAAGATGCACGACCAAGACAGCCTGATGAGCATCTCCTTTCTCCTCAACGCCTGAGCTCACATTCCTCCTTTTGACGTCCGTTTGATATTTAATACCGAGTTTGTGTACACTACATGTTGTGTGTCCCAGCATTTTCCACGGCCTTCGGCGCACATTCTACCTCTCTGGGTGCACATATTGAGAGAAAAGGCATCGACTCTCGACAGACGCGATCCACGACGTTGGGTGAAACTTGAAAATTCAACCCAGACGCCCCCTTGATTCATCCTTATAACCAACAACCCACCAAGTCCCTGTCCCTAGGTTCTCCCCCAATAAGGACATTCCAAAGGTAGACCCTAAACAAGGAGTCCCTCGTGGCATCGTGAAGCTGCCTCTCGCACTTGCTTCCATCGACCCACGACAGCGTGGCAGCTCCTCGTCTCCCCGTGGCAAGTACGCTCAGTTGTCGATCGTGCCAATGTTCCACTGAGTGGGATTCCAACAAAGCGATAGTGGGACTACATGTTGTGCCCCTTCATTCAATGGCGTATCTTAGGTCGAAATAGCTTACTTCAAAGTTCTCCGGAGTATATAATAGTAGTAACATGTAC
This sequence comes from Aphanomyces stellatus, assembly GCA_009835185.1. NCBI lineage: Eukaryota > Oomycota > Saprolegniomycetes > Saprolegniales > Verrucalvaceae > Aphanomyces > Aphanomyces stellatus. The sequence goes on from VJMH01007328.1 coordinate 45,206, forward strand.
TATTTTGACCGTCAGACTGTTGCCAATTGCCTTGTGAAGATCTTGTCGAAACACATGCTTCGCCGCTTCCTCAGCACCAAGGGACCCCAAGCGGTCCGTCGACCCGCCAGCGAAGCACGTCGAGCGATGGAGAAGACCCCTGAAGAACTGCAAGCGACGACTCAGACCCCTGCGCCGGAGATCCCGCCGCAAGACCCGCCGCCGCAGTCGTTCGGACACTTCTTTCTCTCGGTAGGTCAATCTCATGTGCTGCAAGTCGGTTGATGCCTTATGTAGAATTTTATCTGGGGTGGAGGGGCCATGCTCGGGGTCCTCTTGGGCTTGAGCTTCTTCCGCTCGTTCATGGAAGAAGCTCCTACTGGTGAACGCAAGGACAAACGGCACGGCGCGCACCTCCTCACGGACGCTGAGCAATGAGTCCACGTACAATTTTCGTTGCGGCGTCGATTGGGACACTAATGAATTGACGCATGATCCCACCCATGCTGCGTGCAATGAGTGTCATGCATGAGCAACATGTCAAGAGTTGCATGGAAATGTATTGTGAGGAGGTGATACCGATGTCTACGCCGTGGTGTCGTTGTAGTTTTTGCGCGAGACAAGGACAGCGCCTTCCCATTCGTCGTGGCGGTTCACCTTCGGCGCTTCCTCCATGAAGGCGCGGAAGATGCCGCCGACAAAGATGAAGGCCAATGACATGCCAGCGCCCCACAAAAAGTTCTACGAGGGGTCGATGTTGTGACAATACCCTTGGGGAAGACCTCACATACCGTTTTCATGACTTGGCCAAAGGTGGGTTGTTGGAAGAACTCTTGCGGCGGCGGTGGCTGGTACTGCGCGGGAGAAAGGGGTTGCTGCACCGTTTGGATTGCATCTTCTGGAGTCTTCTCCGTCGTTCGCCGCGCGTTTTGTGCTGATCGCCGCACGGCTTTCGGGCCGCGGGACGCTGTGCTGAAGCACCGTCGAAGCATCTCGAACTTGGATTTCCTGACAGTGTTGGTTGACCACAAGGTTCAAAACATGCAGTATAAAACTGTATAAACTTGTTTAAATCACTTGTACTTTTGTTTCCCTCAATCGTCCCATTCATCATCGCTCCCATCGTCGCTCTTGTCGCAGTACTGCGTGTGGAGTTGCCGCGCGGCCATGGCGTTTGCGATGGAGTCATGGATGCTGGGGGCCCGCGGCGGCAGGACCGGTTTAGGTGCGGCAGTGGCGGCGGTGGTCGTCGTCTTCTTCAGCGGCGCTGCGTGCTGCAACGCAGCAAGGAGGCTGTTGGCAGGTGGCGGCGCGCGGGTGGCTGGTGGGGCTACTGCTGAGGCTGTATCGGTTGCGGGGTCATCCTGGGAGACTTTGTTCAACTGCGCGCCTTGCCGAATGGCCGCGAGCAGATCGCCGCGACCGCCGCCAAACAAATTGGGTCGGGTCGGGAGCCCTGTGATGGCTGGGGCCGCCTGTTCGGCCGCTTGCTTTCGCGACGGTGGTCGTTCGTCCGCTTGGATGGACTTCTTGGACGCCGCGCGTTCTTGTTTCTGCAGCATGCTCGCAGACGACGGCCGTCGTTCCATCGACACGTCGGACGCGCGCGACGACGCCGACAATGTCCGCTCCAATCGCGTCGCGGCGGCGGCCTTTTTCTTGGCAAAGACAGGTTCAGGGGTTTCCACCGACACGGCCGACGCCTCGAGATCGTCGTCGTCGTCGTCGGAGCTGTCGTCGTCGAATAAATTCTTCTTGGACGGTTGGGTTGTCGTGCCAGGTTTCCGCGGGAGCGGGGCCATCGCGGTTGGTCGCACGGCAGCACCAGCCGGTGGCGGCTGTTGGCGTCCTCCGCCGCTTTGCACCACTTGGCCACTCATGAGGCAGGGGATCCATTCAGGCGGGACTCGAAAGGCAGCGTGGAATGAAGGATGGCGCACGACCGCCGGCATGGCGGTGAGAGCCTGGAAGTAGACGAGGAACTCGGACGCGCGTTTCTGCATGTTTTCGGGCTTGGTCGGGTTCCGGAGGAGGTGTTTGGATGGAAATTTGGGCAGGCCGTCGGGGAAGCCGACTTTAAGGCTCCCGTGGATCGCTTCCATTTCGTGGTAGCTGTAGCCAAAGCGACATGGTTCGAGTGGCGACGGGAGCTGGAACGCAAAGCTGTAGACAGCGACAGACTTGCCTTGGCGGAGTTCCACGGCCGACGAGAGAAAGACGACGGTGATGGTCGCTGCGACGCTGGTCGTTGGACCAGGTAGATTATTGGATGTTGGCAGTCGAAGCTGGTCGGGTCGCGCAGTCGGAGCTGCTAGGACAAAGGAACGTGACGACCGAGCCAAGGCAGCACACACGGGTACCTTCAACTTCGGGTTGTTCCAAGGCGTCGTCGTCGTCGTCGCTTTCGTCGCTGCTGTCAAAGAGACCTTTGCGACCGTTCGTGGTCGGCGGGGCCGCCTTGTGCAGCGTGCCCCCACTCAACGCACGCGCGAGCATGCTTTTCCCTTCGGCACTTAATTGTTTCTCGCGCGTGCGGCCGGCGCGCACCGACGATTGTTTCCTCGGCGGCGGCACGTACTCTCTCTCGTCCTCGTCGTCGCCAATCGCCGACGCTGCCGAGCTGTACCGTCGGTTCATCTTGATGGCTTCGAGCGCCGCGGCCATGGGGTTGTGTGGCGCGGCGGCAGGCGGCTGCATGTTGGGCGGACGGGCCAACGGCGGCGGCGGCGGTGGAGGCGGTGGCGGCGCTGCGCCGCCTCGGGAACGGGCTGGCGGCGTCGCGTTGTCGTCTGTGGAAAACCCGCCGTCGTCTTCAAACATGGCGTTGCTCTCTTGAGAGCTCACACTGTGTCGGCCAGCGCTGCGGCGGTCGATGGCAACGTCGACCCGATCCGTCACGGCCACAAAATCTACGATGCACATGAGGTGGTTCGACTCGTGGCCACGTACATTGGCCAGGAGGCGGCAAGTCAATCTTGACCTTGGCTTTCCGCGTTATGGTTGTGTTCGGGTCGGGAATCCCAAACGATGTGTCTTCGTTCACGGCCTTTCCGCCCGCGAGGAGTTCCAGGCGGCGGCGCTGCATCTGCTTCCCCACACGGCCGACGTTCTGTCCCGCCTTCTTGTTGAGTCGCTTCTTACGATCCCGCAGGATCGCTTCCGTCTCCTCGTCCAGCGTCCCGAGGCCGTCCTTCCGCTCGAGCGGCGTCATGAGCTCGATCTCGAGTTCGCGGTCCCGTAGTTCCTGTTTTTTCTGCGCGATCCACTTGCGCTTGAACTCTTCCTCCTGTGCTTTCAACTCGGCTTCTTTCTCGGCCTGTTTTCGAATCTCGCGCTTCACCTTGCGTCGCTCGCGCTTGATTTCTTCGGCCGCGTCCGACATCGGGTCGAGCACGGCGACGAGGGCGCGGCACCACCGATCCAGGTCCAACCGGTTTTCCGCCGCGACGAAGATTGACTTCTTGTCTTTCAACTGCAGTTCGAGTCCATACGAGTCCAGTGGGAGCACCCCCCGCCCTTCCCACTTGCCGAACGCGCGGATCGAGAAGGGGGTGCCGCCGGCGCCGGATTCCGCGGTCGTCTCGTTGGGAAACATACGCAGCTGACACGACCACGAGAGTTGGCAATATTGGACCTGCAGGGCCCCTGCCGTTGCCGGCAACCACTGCAGGTACCCTTCATGCACGGGTTGCCGGGACTTCTTTTCCATCGCGGACAGCGCCACGTCGGAGAATGTGTGTTTGTAGCGGCTCTGGACATTGGGCAGCGTATCCGGCGACAGGTTATCCGGAAATAAAATGCCAGCGTTGGATTGGCTGAATCAAAACGACGACCAACACTCTGGATCCTGGGGCAGATCCTTGGGGCATATTCGAAATGTCCACGCGCACGGAGGACCTCAGCAACGAAATGCGCTCGTTGCCAAGATCGTCGTGGGTGATCGGACCGTGCAAGAGGACATGAAGAAGAGGGATGGGAAATACCCGTTCAGTCGACGTACGAGGTCCCCATGAAGAGAAGCGATGTATGTTATGCTTCAAGATTGACTGGTGCGTATGACGATACTATTCCATTACGATGATGACAGGGGAGCTGGTTGAACAAAGTAGATGTTGAGCTTGAGTGGAAGGGCTGCCTCGTTGGTTGATGCAACGGGTGTGATGGATGACGGCGCAGACAAAGTGTTCGCCTCCTCCTCCTGTGGGGCGAGAATCCACGAGCGCTGAATCGCGTCGTCGGAGACGAGCGAATCAGGGTGATCGTCGTCTTCCAGCGTGAGGAGGAAGAGGCGAAAGGTTCTGTCGTGGTTTGTGTCGTCTACTGTCGCATATGTGGTCACGGCCGCGGACAATTGGACGAGCGATCTGCGGTACGCTTCGTCAAGTTCCCGTTTTGGCATGTCCTTCCCCGCGAATGTGAGCAATCGGAGCTCAAACACACACGTGTTGAGGAGCGCTCCTGTGGATGTGGATCGGACGGCAATCGAGAGCTTCTCGACGCGTCCTTCGAGGATCCAAGGTCGGCAGCTCTGCAACATGGATCGAATGTAATCGATGACTCGCTGGTGGCGGCATATATGCACGGGGACCTCATACTTCTTCCATCTGTCAAACAGATCTACATGGACGGCGATCAAGTTGGCTGCGGCGGGAGATGGTGCACGCTGTCCATACCGTTGGGGTATATGCGCCAGCGATATCTACGTGGAGCAATGGGTCAGCCAAGCAAGCGACACATCCCTTTCTCACATGAACTCATGCGTGGCAACTTCCAGGAAATCCAGCAACGATGTTACGAGGATGTCATCGTCCGGCGGCGGCTTGAGGGACGGCGGCGGCTTGAGGGACGGCAGCGGCTTGAGGGACGGCGCCTGTGCCATTGTTTTTGACTGCATCAACTGGGACGCGACGAGATATTCGCTGGCAGTTGAATTTTTGTGGAAACGTTCGATATTTTTGGCAAAATTTCGAAATAATTATCTCCAAAATTGCGAAATGTACACGGTAAATGATTTTTAACTTGACATCTGTATCCACAATTGGGGTGCATCCACGACGTGCAGTACACGGTAGCAAAATATTCGCCCTGTGACAAATACTTTCTGCCCACGACGGGTCAAAATACAGTTGATTCAACGCTTCAACCAAGAAAACCGTTGAAAAAAACTCCAAAATGCATTGAATCTTCCCATCTCCGACACGCGCCATGGCGGGAGAGAGCGGTCCAGGTGGTCGCGGCGGGCGCCATTGGAGGACGCGTTGACGCATCTAGATGGGTTGAAAGTGTTTCTATTCTTACATGGTCAAGCTAAGCATCCTTCCGATGGCGACATTTTGCTCGTCTCTCTAGTCTACACTGTAAGCGCGCTCGCTGCGTTACATCCTCACGGGTCGGTGCGCAGTCGCTTGAGGATGCGCGCAGCTTCCATTTTCGACGGCCGATCGCTTCGCTTCCTCGACGTCTTTGACCGGGACGAGGTCGATTGTGTGGAGCTGGCCGATGGGGTCGGCGACGACGGTGTCGGCGGCGGTACGTTGTCGTCCTTGGTCGAGGCTTGTTGCAGCTCGACAAATAAATCACATCCATAATTGGCTTCGTCATGGACTTGGAAGAGCGTCATGTTCACGACGGCGTGCATGGTGTGGCCGCCGACGGGTGTGTCACGGACGCCAGGGCTGTGGACGTCCCCTTGGTCGACCTGCAGCGACGTCTTGATCGTCGAGACGACAAAGCGGCCGGCCAATTCCTTTTGAAATTCGTGTCGGCAGTTGGGGCACGTGTTGCGGCGGGTGAGCCATTGCCGCACGCAGTCGCTGTGGAAGACGTGGCCGCAGGGAAGCCCGACGCTGTCGGCCGCGTCCATGTCACTCATGCAGATCGCGCAGCCATACTCGTCAACGCAGGGACTTGCGACCTTCCACTCGGCCAGCTTCTCGAGGATGTGTTGGCTTGTCGGCTTGTACGACTTGAGGTAGGGCACGATGTATTGGATCATAAAGTTGGCCCAGTACGGGGTTTCGAAGACGTGCATGACACTGCCGACGGTCGCGTTTGGGAGCGGCTTGTACTGGACATTCACCGAGACGTGGACCCCTTTGCTCGTCGGCAGTGTGGATGCGGCGGGGACGGCGGTCGGCATGCTGCTGCTCTCCATCTCTGTGTGTGAGTCGGAGGTGCGGAAATGAGAACTGAGCAGTTCAGTCAGATGGTTGAAAGGCACCATGGAGGCCCAAAACAGCCCATGGAATATGGGGCGTGTTTGTAATATCGTCGCTTTGGGGAACACTGCGAAATCTTCTACGGTTTCCCACCCCAGGGCACGGCATCGTGTTGGGCGGCCGATATTTTAATCCATACCGTACGCTCTCGCATACAAATACCAAGTTGTGCTGACATCTCGGTTTTTAATTTGCCCGACGCCAGAGAGTGCAGTTACACGACCATACTTTAATCAAGTCAAAAGCAATTCCCTCTGGCGCATCAAGTACACCGTGCGCTCAAGATCGGAAGAGTTTATATATTGGAACGCAGCCTGCTTCGGCAGACTGTGCCTTCTTCTTCTGCCAATGCTTCTTCTTCTTCCACACAGCAGCTTCGAGCACTATGCTAGAAGCAGGTACTTGGAACATCGCGATGATATTGTCTACCGTACGCGATCCACGGCCGTTCCAGGATCTTGTCACGAGAGAGAGAGAGCACACCCCATCACAGTGTCGTCGGCTGGCCTGCACCATGTGGGACCAGGGGATTGTCCAACGTGCCAGTGCCTTGTCGCGGGCGTTTTACGTATCGTGTTGTTGCTTTGCAAGGGTTGGCCTGGGGTTCACCCCCGCACGAGAAGCCATACTCAGGTCGAGTCAAAGCCAGGCTACCCATGATGAATTCAGGCGGGCTGTCGAGGAGGGTGAAACGGGCCATGCGTTATAAAGGAGCTGGCCTTTCTCGACGATAGAAGGTGTGCATGCGTGCCCCTGCTGCATGAGTATGGCTATGCCGCCGGCGAGATGAGGGCGGCGGGCCAGAGTCACAGCTAGAGCACAGGTGCTAATTTTCGAACGGCCCGATGGGGCAAACTTTGACATTTGACCCGTGATTGGGACAAAGAACACAAGCATGTAATATCACCCGTTCAAGTTCCCAGCGATGCCCCGCGTCCAAAACTGCAAAAAAGGGCTCGGAGTGGCTGCCTCTGGTGTTGCTTGACGAGCGACGGTACTGTACGAGAGACCCACAGCCAAGAGTTTGCTGTCAAGTCTGCTGGGACATGCCACCGACGCGAAGAGGGGGTTGATAGGTTGACGATGCAAATGTCGTCGGGGCTTTTGGTTGTGTGAAGTGGAATCAGTGTGAGGTCGACACACCCCTCACTCTCTCTTCAATGTCTCTACGTAGCCACAGTCAGTCGGGAAATTGACACACTGTAGACTCGTGGCGCACTCACGCCATAACATGTTCGAGGTCCAAGGCCACGTGGCCGCTCGTATTGGGTGGATGGGTGTGGGCGGGACCTTGATGAGTGCCATGACGGCTATCTTAGACTTCAGTCGTCACCTTGAAGGCACAAAAGACGTTGAGGTGGTGGTGTGTCTATTAATACCAGCACAGCGACGACGACGACGATGGTCCTCAACGCGTTCGCCCAACTTGAAGTGTGAAACCCCCGTTTCAACGTCCAATCGTATTGCACGGACGGTCGGCTGACAGTTACGAAGTGTCATTTTCCACCAATCACAGACTGGTATGCCACCGCAACAACCAATCGAAACGCACGCCCTGCGATCTTCTCACCAACGGCCGCCACCGACATACGAGGCGCGGTCGGTCGCTTTGGTCTCATTCATTGATTCGCATCACCATGGTCAAGTCCTTTGCCTTCGTTGCCACCGCTTCTTTTGCGCTTGTCCACGCCGCCCAACCCGGCCAATGCATCAACGACAAGGACTGCGCGTCCTACGGGAGTGGCTATACCTGTGTCTCGGTCCAAACGACCATCGCCAACATCGCGATGGCGTCGCAATGCGTCCTCGGCACCCCCTGTGGCGGCAACAACGCCGGCAAGTGCCCCACCTTTAGCTCGTGGTCGACCAGCTACCAAAAAATCCAACCTCTCTGCGCGTTCGTGCCCGTGACGGCCGCCAACTGCGTCGACCCAACTCAGTCCAATGCGTCAACCACCAACGCCGTCAATTGCTACGTTGGCAGTTTCTCGGCCAACAACGTGACCAAAACCGTCAATGGCATCTACAAGTGCGTCGACGTCAAGATGTACCAAGCGCAAAACCTCGGCGCGATCCAAAACCTCACGGCCACGCAACTGCAAGCGTGTGCGGGCGACGCGTCCACCGGTGGCGCGCTCTGCAACAACCACGGCACGTGTGCTCCGACGGGCTCGCTTTCGCCAGTCTACCGATGCGCATGCAACAGCGGCTACAGCGCCAGCGACAACTGCTTCAATGCAACGTCGAACGCGTGCGACAACTTTGGCAGTTGCGGCGCCGGCAACACGTGCGACGCCACGACCGCGTCGTGCAAGTGCGCGATTGGAACTCGCGGCGACCAGTGCGCGCTCTGCGACGCGACCGCGTCGAACGCGTGCACCAATGGCAACGGCGTCTGCAACTTGAACGGCACGTGCACGTGCAATCCCGGCTACGTGGGCTCGCTCTGCCAAACGGCCACGACCCCCAGCAGCGGATCCAATGCAGGCACGCCAAAGCCAAACGGCGTCGGCGTCGAAGTCATTGCGTCCCTCGCCGCGTGGTTCTCCTACGCCGTCGTCTTGGCCTTGTAGTGAAGGACGTGATTCCACGAGGTTATCAAACTTAAAAACATATTATCTACTACCTTTCATATACTTAGTACATATTTGCGTCAGGCGTCCCTCGTCGCGTGGTTCTCCTACGCCGTCGCCTTGGCCTTGTAGAGAAGGACGTGATTCCACGAGGTTATCAAACTTAAAAACATATTATCTACTACCTTTCATATACTTAGTACATATTTGCGTCTGGCGGATGGTGTACCCACGATGGCGCTGCTGCCCTCAGTAAAATTCAATGCAGCAAAGAACGAGTTGACTGTAGGCTCTACACTCTCGTCACGCACAAGAAAGCTCGCTGCGCGTTGACTTCCACATTTATCGCCCTTAAGTGTGCCAGTGCATCCATCGGCACATTTATTCGTTGAATTCGAGAGTTGTTTTGCGCGTCATACGTGGCAGCCCCAAGGATCGTTTCACTTTTAGCCAATGGGGCCGCGTGTCCCGTTTTCAACGGCCAATCGCAACGCCTGCCCGAAAACCTTCAATCTGCAAAAACCGTCCCCACCAGCATCGTCAGTGCACCAAGCCTGCCAAGATGGCCAGTCTTTAACAAACTGTGTCATGGTTCGATCGTTCTTCGTCGGGACGTTTGCTGCCCTCGCGCTCGTTCACGCCGCCCAGCCCGGCCAATGCACCAACGACAACGACTGCGCGTCCTACGGCAATGGCTACACGTGCGTGTCGGTGCGCACGACAATCCAAAACGCCGCACTGGCGTCGCAATGCGTTTCGGGACTCGCCTGTGGCGGCAACATCGCCGGCAAGTGCCCTACGTTTAGCTCCTGGTCTGCGCTCTACCAAAAGATCCAACCGCTGTGTGCGTTTGTGCCAGTGACCAACTGCATCCCCACGACTGCCACGACTGCCTCGCCCAAAGCCAATGGCGTCAACTGCTACACTGCCAGCTTTGCCGTCAACACGACATCCGTCCAGGTGAATGGCATCTACCAATGCGTCGACGCGGGGATGTACCAATCTCAAAACTTGGGCGCGATTGCGAGCCTCACGACGGCCCAGTTGCTCGCGTGCAAGGGCGACGCGACCAATGGCGGCGCGCTCTGCAACAACCACGGCACGTGTGCCCCCGCCAACACGTTCTCGTCCACGTTTCAATGCGTTTGCAACAACGGGTTTGGCGGTAGCGACAATTGCTTCAAGCCAACGTCCAACGCATGCGACAACTTTGGCAGCTGCGGCGCCGGGAATGCCTGCAACGCGACGACGGCGTCCTGTCAGTGCTCGAGCGGCACACGTGGCAACCAATGCTCGCTCTGCGATGCAACCGCCACCAATGCCTGCACTAATGGCAATGGCGTCTGCAATTTGAACGGCACGTGCACGTGCAATGCTGGCTACGTGGGCTCGCTCTGCCAAACGGTCAATCAGACAGCCACCGGTGGATCCTCGGCTGGCACGAATGCAGCCCACGCCCCAGTGGCCGCTTCGTTTGCAGTCGTCGCCCTCAGTTTCTTCCTCTTGGTCGTGTAAAAGGGAACAATTACATGTATATGATCCATATGCATGATTGGAATCCCATTTATGATCTTTTGAGCGAATGCCATCACGAAATTCAAGGGGGCATTCCGAGAGGTGCCCGTCGACAAATACGATCGCCGCGACATTGACGCTGAGACTTCGGGTGTGGTCCGCCAAGTCTCTCAAGTATATGTTCGTATTCCACCTGCGCACGCCACCGCTTACGGGTCATCATTTTATCTGACCATGGCTGTGTTGATGTGTGGGTGCATGGCCTGCGTCCTAGGGACCATGACGACCTCCATCCAGTGGGGAATGCATGCGCAAATACATGCGTGGATGCATGCAAGGGCACCTTCCTTGCGCCACCATCCCAAAGATACGCCGCGCGTTTTGTGATTCGCGCGTCCAAAACCGAACCCATGGCTGGTTATCCGGATACTCGGCCCCCGTCGGTCAATTATCCGGACGTTTCACCCCCCATTTGATTGGATAATATAATTGTGTGCAAAGTGGTTGGTGGTGAAAGAATGGCTCGTTTTGACTGGTCCGAAGTATCGGCATGAATGCATTCCTGGTTTTTTCCTCAGAAGCACGAATATGGTACGTCGAGGCGCTAAGTAGATGCAGGTGTCTGCATCTAGGGAGGTCGACTGCGAAGAATGGTATAGCTCATGGACGCATGTGTGTTGTAGCCTTCCCACAAGACTTTCCGCACCAAGACCATCTTGGCCAAGAAGATGAAGCAAAACCGCCCCATCCCCCAGTGGATCCGTCTCCGCACGGGCAACACGATCCGGTAGGACGTTCATGTCTAGGGACCCATCGTGCTCATGGAGATATGTCGTAGCTACAACGCCAAGCGCCGCCACTGGCGCCGCACCAAGCTCGGTTTGTAAGCGGCAGGTCCGGTTGCAAATCTGCTCGCAGGGATGGAAGGCTATTTTATGGGATGTGTGTATTTCGGCGGCCTCTTGGATGTGTCTCTTCCTTGGGCTGTCGTCGCGACGCACTTCTCGACGTTCTTGCTTGCGCATAGCTTTTGGGGAAAACAAGATATTTTAACAGACGTGAAATACACCTTTTGCTTTTGTTAGTGTCCAGGAACCCAACTACTCGACTCTCTCTCTCTCTCGCCAGACCCGCGTAGGTTCCACCATCGACAACGTCAAAGCAAGTAGACACCTCAGTCAACGTCCATCTATGTTCGGGGACATGCATCAGCATCATCCTGCATCGTTCCATGCCCATCACGCTCATTCATAATGTGCTCGCCTCATGCGTCCACGAAAATAGTCGACTCTCGAAGTTCAACTGTGGCCGCTGCAGAGCTATGTCATCAAGTGGCACACGTGTCAACCTTGGCCATGAATCTCATTCTCACTGTCGACAATGCAACAAGACATCTCCTTTATCGACGACGTCGTCTCCTTTACGCCTGGAAGCTACGTTCGACCAAGGCAAAGAGTCCATGTGGGTTGTCAACGTGGACCCAGTGGTCTGACTTTTCGAGCAAATGCAACGTGACGGCATCGCCCGACAGCGCGGCAAACTGCGCGAGGATCGCGGGCGTCCAGAATTTGTTGTATTCGGCACGAACAAAGTGGATGCGCGCGCCCGGCGGCGGGTGTTCGAGCGTCGGCCAGCAGTCGGTCGTCAAGAACGCGCGAAAGAGTTTGTGCACAACGGCCAAGTCCATCTTCCACACGTACTCTTCGCGCGCGTCGCCCGGTGACGAGACAAGCTTGAGATTGGTCGTCATCCACTGCGCTTGGCCCGTGTCAAAGCCCTTGGCTTCAAGCAACGCGACGAGCTCCTTCTTGGACGTGATTGGAAGCGGCACTTCCATGAGCTTGGGCAAGACGACGTCGGTCGAGTTGAATGAATTGTCTTGGGCCCGCGCCGCGTAGTCGCCTTGTTCTAGGGCGAGATTGTCAGTGCACGAGATGACACACGAGACGACGCACCACAGCCAGGCAGCGCATCCAGAACCCACGTGTCCTTGGGCACGGCGCGACCTTGGCGGCGACAGGCTTCGAGGTACGTGAGGGACACCTTTCCGCCAAACGAGTGGCCGCAGACAATGTCTGGCGTGACTTGCAACGAGTCCAAGAGGCGACTAGAGGAGCATGAGGACGGCGTCGACACGGAGGAGGACGGACATGACGTCTTGGGCACAGGCATTCAAGTGATGCGGCGGCGCAAACGACGGACTGTCCCCATGCGCTAGTCCGTCAAGACGAAGATGATGATCAACACGGACGAGAGGAAGTCTCTACCACGATGGTCGATGCCAATGACTTGCCAGTCTGGGTACGTGTTGACGATGCTACAAGAAAAATGTCGAGGCCCGATTGCGACGCGTCGTCATCGTACCGGCGCGAAAAGGTGCCCCAGTTGCCCTTGTTGCCTGTTCACCAATCGCCAAATGAGTGGCACAAACATGCACTCGTAGTTACCGAGGATGCCGTGCATGATGACGACGGTCTTCTTGTGGCCGTCACCAGCGCCACGCACGACCACATGCGCGAGGTTGCTGGCGTCGCGGGCCGCCATGGTGAACGCCATGAGGTTGTTGCAACTTGCATGAGTGTCAAACGGAATGCTGGTCAATCGTCATCTACCTGCGGCTGCGGACGTGCTTGACCAGCGACCACATCATATTTGACGCTACAATTAGAAAAGGCGTTTCCGAGGCGCGCGCGACACGAGGTACCAAATACCTCTCAAATATTATACGCCCACGGTTTCGTCTTGTCCCATTCTCACTTGATGATCGTTGGAAGGTTCGGCGGCCGCGGCGAACGCGCAACGACGCTCGGAAACGTCGTGGACGATGGGGGCCGTGCACCCTTCCACGCGCATCGTTCTTGCACGCGAGGACGAGCTGAGACGCATCGGGCACGTTCAAATGTATCCGAAGTGTCATTTCCATCGAGATATAGTGCAACATCAAGTGGACCTGGACATTGACCAGAAGAACATGGAGCTATTCACGCCAACCGAGCACTCTGACATAATCGATGTCGACTGTCGAGATGAGCTGCGGCGTGATGAAGACGAGCTGCTGCAGGTGGAACGTCGGCGTTGTCGGCTGCGGACGATGAGGGATGACATAGGCGTGCACGTGGCTTATCCGTCCGCAGATGAACTCAGGCAAGGCATCTTATGCGTGGTGGGCTTCCCTCATGTAAAAATCCAATCTCCACGAGTCACGCAGAACAAAGTCGGTCGTATTCGACTATCAGGTGCACAGGTTGCGTTAAGTTAAGGGAACGGGACGGGGGACTACTAATATGCTGGCTGCTCAAGCGTGAACGCCATGCTCGAGGCCTTGCCGCTGCTGATGGTGCGGATCGCCTGTTTGAGTTTTCCGCGCGGGGATTCCTGCAGCATGAGCGTGAGCGTCGCCACTTGCGTACGAAAGTACTCGTCTTCCTCGTCTTCTGTCATTTGAAGCTGCACGTGGACGGGTTCTCGCCAGTAATGGCGCTGCCACGAGTGGATAACGTTGCCCCACTCTTTTCGCTCCGAATGGCTCGACGCCGACAGCAAGTAGTCTTCTTCCATGCCTTCGGGAATCTGGCGACCCTTGACGAGGCGGGTCGGCCGGACGCTCACGACAAAACTGTTGTCGCACATGTATGCTTCGTCGTTGGTGGCGCCGCGGATCCTAAGTTGGGTGCGGGAGAGGCCGAATTGATGCACGACGGTGCCTCCGCGCCTGTCCATGAAGGTGACACGGCCATCCTGGACGATGCAGTAGAGAATGTCGCTGGACTTGGCGCCATGGCGGATGAGGTACCCTTCCTTCGACATGTTCCTGTGTGTCGCTGGCGAGTTGAGATCTGTCGCCGACTTTCCGCTACTCGCGTCCTGGTCGAGTTGCGGATCAACGAATTGTGACAAACTGCAATGATTGTTGAACTTGAATAAAATGCGGGCGAAATTTTATTCCCCCAATTTTTACATTCGACCGACAGCCAATGGGGGCACTTTATTTTATTTCGATCGTATTTTTATGAGGCGTGCGAAAAGGACGTCGGGCGATTTGTCCCACGTCCAGTCTGTGGGACAAACCACTCCTCTACGATGAACGCAGTGTTGACGGATGTCCGCCCGAAGACGCTCCAGAGAAGGAGACAAGGCGTCGAGGATCCACGGAAGAGCATGTAAAACATGCATGGGGGATGGTACAAGGGATTGCACATTCAGAAGTCGGGGCTTAAGATTGATGGACAATATCGAGATGCAAAGAGACCACCCTGCTTCTCTGGGTGCGTGTAAGGGATTGGCTCGAATATTGCTGTTTCGCCCACGGTAAAATCCTCTGATTGGCTGAAACCTCGAATTCTGAGAGATGATTGGCTGCATAAAGTTCGATTACGCATGAAGAATTCAATGACACCGAAGGCAGAGAGAACCCAAGGAGAACGAGAGGGAGCGCAACAGACGCGATGCCTTCGACCGACTCCCGCTAAAACTCGCATCAGATGAAACTAATATTGGAGGCAGTTTCACCGATAGGGAAAGACGGAAAAACGCGCTTATGCGCCGAGACGTCGATCGCCAACCCAAAATCATGGTTAATTTTTCTGACTGGTGGAGCAATGACGAAGGGATCGAAGACGGCAAGAGCAATGCGCTACGCTCGTGCTGGTTTCTCTCTTTGCATGAGAACATACTCCAAAAGTGGGGAATGTACACAAGGTCTAGTGTACATGCACCCTTCGCCCAGAGATATCGAGGCGGCTCGACTAAGTTGATCATCCTCCATCAATCGTCAATCTACCTGCCTTCGCCGACGTATCCTTATCATTTCGGCAAGACGAGTTCGCCATTGCGCGCGTGCATCCTGTTGGGGCCGTTGTGCACCATGCTCCAGCACCTTCCTTTCGCCTGTCAGCTGTGAAATCCACACTGCCATCGCCGCGGCGCTCTGTGGGGCGGCCAAACCTCTAATATTTTGTACATCCTCGCCCTCTCAATATTCGTGAGTCAAGCTATTTCTATTGAGAGGTTTATCCGGAGAATTCGAGACTTGATTTGAGTATACTGGCAAATAGGGGTCGGGCTACGCGGTTGGCTGGTGGAGGATCCCCAATTGGTTGGAGTGCAATGGCATCTCCAGCGCTTTCCTGAGGGCTCACATTTGGTAAACGCCCATTTTCCCCAGAAAAATGTCTGATAAAGCCCCTGTGACCGTGCGTACGCGCAAGTTCTTGCGCAACACCTTGTTGGCTCGCCGCCAAATGCTCGTGGATGTCCTCCACCCTGGCCGCCCCAACGTGCCCAAGGCTGAACTCCAAGAAAAGGTCGCCAAGATGTACAAGGTCGCCGACACCAACACCGTCTTCTTGTACGGTTTCCGCACTGCTTTCGGCGGCGGCAAGTCGTCGGGCTTTTGCTTGATCTACGACACGGTCAACGATGCCAAGAAGTTCGAACCCAAGTACCGCTTGGTTCGCGTACGTACTTGTTTGGAAACGACAGGAGATGCTCATGCGTGTGTCTTTCTCTCTCTGTAGCAAGGCCTCAAGGACAAGGTCGAGAAGTCCCGCAAGCAAATCAAGGAATCCAAGAACCGTGGCAAGAAGATCCGCGGTGTGGGTCGCCGTATCGCTCGCCACAAGGCCGCCAAGGCCAACAAGTAAGCGACATCGTATCCGTTTTGCTGGGGAAGTGCTTGCAAACCGTTTGCTATCTGTGGCGCTCCGTTGGCTGCATGTCTTTTGATACCCAGACGATATCTTAAAACACGATGCTGCCACCGTGGTGACACTTTAAATTTTGACCTCTCTCTCTCTCTCCCCTTCTCAACAACGCCATCACTTAGCATTCCTGGTCATGGAAGAAATTACATCCAGGAACGCAAGCCACAGGGTCACCATCCCACCGACTCCTGTCAAGGGAGTGTCTCTTCATCCCTTCACACGTGGCACACACATGGCGGATGAGACTTTGTCCAGTTGCGCATTCTCCCTCCACGTTGATGGTTCATGCAGTTCGTCGGGAATCGCTGTCGCCTTCAAAGCACGCACCAAGAGAAACGCAATCATGGTTCGGAGTGTCGACTGCGTCACTTGGTCTTGATTCTCGATGTGGCGTGCTGTGCGCGCACTCGTCCTGTGTGATGCAAGAAACAAGAAGGTAGGGTGCGACGGTTGCACTTTTGAAGCTATATGCTGCCGGGGTGTTTCGCCGGCTATAATTAGGTCCATATTTAAAGGCGGGCTCCTCATCTGCCGTTTGGGCACCCAAGTTTGTGTCGCGTCTGTAGATGAAGTGAGAGCGGCGGCGAGGCTTGCAGACGACAGAGACCCACGATCACCACCCTCTTCCTCCTCCTCCCCGAATGGCAAAAGTAGCGTCCGAGCAATCGATCGCCGCACATCACATGGACCCTGCCTCCTCCCGGGACATTGCATCAGACGGAGTCATGGCCGTGACCGGGGACGAAGACGATGACGACGACGAAGAAGACCAGGACGCCGTGCCGACAACGACAGGGGCAGACTACCCCACCGACGGCAGCACCTCTGGTGGGAGCGGAAGCAACAAAGGATCGTCCATATCCCGCATGGAAGCGCTTCGAAAACAAAGCTCGTACAAGAACGAGAATCCGTGGAATCGACCGCGGACAGGCAAGAAGATCTCGTTCGTTGACGAGACCGACACGCCCGCGCCGCTCCACGAAATCACATATTCCAAGTCCACACACTACTCAAGGACAGCCCAGGCGCAGGCCGCGCCGCCGCCCGCGGGCGGGTGCTGTGTGCTGCAGTGACACTCCGTAGCAATTTTGATAGGTTTTACATTAGAGCATTGCGGCGACGACGACAGTTGTGTCGTCGTCGTCGCCCGCAGTCGTACAAATATACCAAGTATAATAAACAACCCCCTTCCACACAATTTCCTATTGCAAATCAATCGTGTGCGTTGCCTCGTCTTCGTCGTCTTCCGTGAGCGCCGTCGACGACAGCGTGCCGCCGCGCTTGAGCCCAGGCTGCTGCTCGTCATCGTCTTCAGCATCCGACGCCGCGGCGCAATCGTCTTCGGACGCGGGCAACTGAACTGAGTTGGCCGACAGACTACTCGTCCGCGTGGGGCGCCAAATGAGGGAGACGACGACAACGACACCAAAGTTGAGAAGACGGCTGCCGGCCCAAAGCATCCACATGTATTCCCACGAGAAATCAGGGATGCGCTTGGCATACCTGCAACCGTACAAGTCACATGACAGCCATTTATTCCGAGATGCACAACGTACACGGCATTTTCAAAGAGGGTAAAGGCAAACGCGAGCAACATAAACGCGACCAAGACCTTGAAGAGCACGTCGTACATGTGATACTTGGCCGTCTAAAAGACACAAAAGAGGTTAAAGACAATGATCTTTCATGGACCGACCTGGCCCGTGCGATGGAGCGTCTTGCGCGTCAAGAGGAGTGAGGAAAAGATCCACCCGGCAAAGCACGCGTCCGTGGCAACCGCCAGCACTTCCCAAATCACGGGGGGCTCCACCGTGCCTTGCGCTTGGTTGGACAGATGCAAGACTTCGAGGATTCCCGTCGACGAGACGTAGCAGAGCGCAAGGCCGGTCACGAGCAACGTCTCCGAGAGCGTCAAGTGCGGGCGCGCAATGCCATAACCGAGGCAGATGATCGTCGTGAGGACGCGCGCGACGAGCTTTGAGACGATCTTCATGCCCGTCGAGACTAGGATCATGGTCGGGTACGGACAGCAGAGCGCTTCGCCCGTCGTGTTGAGTTGGTAGTACGTGACAAACCAGAGGAGGGTTTCGACTAGACATACGAGGTATGACGACGAGGATGAAGAGAGAGAGACAACACACCAGTCATCAAGACGAGCACAACGAGGATAAAGTAATGCAATCGAATCAACGCGGCGCGGTTGCAGCAAAAGAGCGCGGTGAAGATGGTCAACGCGACGACATACGCGAGGAAGAGACCGCCACTGATTCAAGATGAGACGACCGTGCAAAGGAAGGAAATACCTAAAGGGAAGCAGACCCCACATGAGGCCAGGGAGATACCCGTACGAATTCTTGAACGAGATCGACGCCGTAATGTCAAAGACCGTGTCGGCGCCAAAATCCTCAAACGGGACCAGCGAGATGTTCGACGAGGCATCCGTCACGTTGTTGTCGTCGTCGTCAAAGAAGAACTTGGGGCGCATGCACGTTGAAACAATCACGACTTGGGACCCCGTGTGCTTGACGACGAATTCCTCCGACCCATACGGCGAGTTGCTGGCAAAGACACGGCCGACAATGTGGTCCGGCATGTTGAGTTGGTTGTAGTCGACGCCGCAGTAGTCTTCGGGCACGACAGACCCATTGACGAGGTCGTAGATGGCGACGACGATACCGTACTCGACGTCCGACGGGATTTCCGTGACCGGGACGGCTTTGAAGTCGACACGGATGACAGAGCCATTCTTGCCGGGAGAGCTTGCAAACATGCGCTCGGTTGCGCGCCACCCGATTGAGGGGCCATTGACGACGTGGATGGACGACTGCACGGCCGCCGCGAGGAGGACGAGCACCGCCGCTACAAGGATCGCGGGACGAGTCATCGCAAGGTCAATGGGAAGATGCACTCTCTTTCAACAAGGTCAGAAGTTCGCAGGAGACAGGTCAGCTGGCTATTCGGGATAAGCAACCAATCAAATGGTAGAGAAGATACATTTTCGTCCAATCAAAGCAACATATATTGAGCCAATGAGACAATGCCAAATAGTTTCCGTTAGCCAATACAAAACCATTGTTGTTGTTGAATTTCAACCAATAGAAAAACGTCTCCAATTCTATTTTTACCCATGCTTACGCACTTCTTGGGTTGAGTATGGCTGTGGAGGCAGTTTCCATTTATTATCGCAAGTTGCGCGGCCGCCGCCCACGCGCAGTCCATCACCTCCTCCGGCCACTCCCTCCACAGATCACCAACATGAAAGGTCGAAATGACTACATTAAGGTGAGCAATGAGGTATGCACATATGTATTTCTCGGCAGTTGCTCTGCTCTGCGCATGCGAAAGAGAAAACCCTGTGTGGCATCCATGCTCACATGGTCGTTTGATAGCCCGACGACGAGGAATCGCTCATGACCGACCGCCAACTGCAACAAGTACACGATAGCACACCCTATGTGCATCATCCTCTCATGTTGTGTGTGTAGAGGGAGATGAACCGACAGGACGAAGACTTGGACGTTCTGAGCTCGGCAGTCAAGAAACTCGGCGCCATGAGCAACAACATTAGCACGGAATTGGATTACCAAAACAAGTCGGTCTTCGACCCGCTGTGTGTTTCTCCTGTACTGACGATAACCATGGATCGATAGGAAGCTCGACGAAATCAACTCCGAGACGGACAGAGCACAGGAAAACCTCGATATTATCACAAAGAAGACGCGCGAGCTCATCAAGGAAGCGGGTACACGACCTCCGCACCCACGTTGAGCATCTCATGGCAATGCGTAGGCGGGATGAAGAACATGTGCATTATCATCGCGCTGAGCCTCCTCTTGGTCCTTCTCACCTACCTCGTCATCATGACTTAACGGTTGAGGAAGTTTTCGATGGGAAAATCGAGTTGCTTGGCGATGCGTTCAACGAATTCGTAGTCGGCCAAACACCGGAGCTTCACTTCGTCCAGCTCATCGAGTGACGTCATGCGTTGGAGAAGCCGCATCCGAACCAGCATGTTGATCTAGGAACACAAATTGTGTCTCAGCCCATGCTTTCATAACGACATAGGACATGTCCGTAGGGGAGAGATCCCCGTCATACCTGAGCAAACGCATCTCGGCGGGAAAGTTGCGCGTCGTCGTCGATGATCCCCGCGGGGGGCTCATATTCATCGTGGAGGCTGTGGTAGATGGCAAGGAGACGTTGCATCGGGAATGCTTTTGGACCAAGCAATTGCTGCGGCACGGCATTTTTCTACCCATTGCATCACGAGACCGGCAACACGGAGCACATACCGAGGACACCTTGGGCGTGACCTTTCGCCGGGTCTTCTTGCGCTGGGCCGTTGTGAAGAAGGTCATGTCACTCGCTTGGGGGTTGAACGATGCCAAGTAGCTGGCGAGGACGAGAAGAAGACAGCCAAATGGAAGGTTGACCGTGTCGGAGGGTGGCGGCGTGGCGACGGTGGCTGTCCACTGGGACTTGATGCGGCTCTGGGTCTGCTGGACAAGTTGCTTGTACGCGGCCTTGGATGCATCTATCGCGATGGGCGAGGAATGAGAAGCATGATGATGACTTTGTACCAAAGGGCATGTCAGGGTCAATGTGCTGGTCAAAGAGCGGCAGCAATTGAATCACGAGCGACCGAAAGTCGACCCAGTCGTGGCAGTCGTGCTCAAAGAGCCCATGGAGGAGTTTGACCCACGCGCGAAAGGCGCGTTCGCGGTCCCACATTTTGAATTGGTCGACGAGGATGTCGGAGAGTTGCGCGGGCGTGTAGAGTGGAAACGGGACAAAGGCAGGGAAGAAGGGCGCGAGGAGTTTCTCGAGGCGGGGGCAGATGCCGCGGGTGACGAGGATAAAGCTGCATCGCATCGAGACATGCAACTAGGGAACAAATTGGGAGGGCGGTGGGCGAGATGGAGTCACCTCCTCAGGCAGTCGGCACAAGCTGCGGAGGAGATCCGCCATGCCTCGCGTGAGCAACTTGTCGACGTTGTCCAGCACGACAACGAGGTTTGACGTGCGCACGATCTTGGACATGCACTGAAGGAACCCCAAGAAGTTGAGGTTGTGGTACCCGTCGGCCGCGGGTTGGATCTGGAACGAGTCGGTCAGCTCGTCGGGTTGCGACCGCGCGAGGGGATCGATCTAGGGATGCGCGATATGTCTTCATAAAGCAAACGTGTAGAAACACACCTGGCGCAAGATGTCGGTGAAGACCTGCTTCCTTGTGTACGCCGTCGTGCAATCCACAAATGCAGTGAACGAGACGGTTGTTCGCTGTAGCTTTTGCACGGCCAAACGAACGCAGCTGCTCTTGCCTGTGGAGTTGTATCCATGGGCGACGACGATGGGATACATCATGGAGCCATGTGCGGAGAGGAAGGAGTCGTCATCGTCGTCATGTTGCCCACCAAGTAGACGCACGAGCGTTCGCATCTGCTCCTCTCGCCCAAGCAACGCCATGATCGCGCCAAATGCCGGCAAACTGTGAATCCGCTGTTGTATCCGTATATCCGGATAATGTGCTGACAACTGAACAGGATTGGTTCATTAGGTGTCGTTTTAGCCAATGATTACACGAGAAGAGTTCATTTCAAAATTTCGTCAGTTCAACAGAAGAGGATGGTTGATGATGATGATGAATCCACCAAGCAATCGGCAAGACAAACGAAGTGGACGCATTATAGCCACTCAGTGATGCCTTCCACCTCGTACATCTTCTTCCACGCGGGTCGGGCCTTGATGAGGTCCGCCAGTGCAGCGAGGCGCGGCCACGTCGTCGCGGGCTTGGGCATATGGCGGGACCAGCGCATGAGCATCGTCATGTAGAAGTCCAAAGCACTGACATCGTCGCCAAGCATATAAGGAGAATCATTCTCCGCGAGGTGTGCGTCCACTCGGTCCCACATGGCATAAATGCGCGCGGCGGTCGTCTTCTTTACAACTTCGTGGTCCGTGCCAGGGAGGTCGCTGTTGTAGAGCCAGAGGCGGTGGGTCGGCTGAAACGTGTTTGCAAAGTGGAAGAACCATTGCAGGTAGACAGTGCGCTTGGGGTCGTCGATGGACGGCGCGAATTTCGCATCGGCATGGCGATCCGCGAGGAACATGGTGATCGCGGCGGCTTCGTACATCGGCTTTCCGTCGACGACGATTGTCGGGACGAGTCCATTGGGGTTGAGGCGGCGGTACTCGGGGTCATGCTGCGCGCCCTTTTCAATGTCGGTGAGGCGAAGTTCATGCGGTACGTTGAGTTCGATGAGCATGTGGTGGACGACCGTGCTCGCGGCCGAGGGTGAGTAGTAGAGTGTGTACATGGTGGCCATGCGATGAAATTGACAATGGAAGCGCCTCACGCCATCGACTTCTTGGCGCAGTTCACGCGGCGTCTCCCATCTGTTGGGCAGATCTGGCGACACAAACTTGATCCCACGTGTTCCAGTTGGATTTTGGCATCATTTCGATTGCATCGTACATTCATTTCGTGAAGCAGGGCTCTCGTGCATGAGATTTTCCATGGCCATGCCTGTGGATCTCGGCTGATGATCCAATGACATCGTCAACTGCACCGTCGACCACTGTCGGGTCCTTGGCACCCACGGGTCCATAAGAGCATGCATTTGTTTTTTCGCTCCTACAGGAACTCTGGACGTTGGCATCTTTCGGCGCGATATTCTCGAATGATCGAGAAGCCAATTTCGTGTGTGCTGGGGGCTACTGCATGCTCCACGCACACACACGACAGCGGTGTTTGGATTGAAAAACGTGGCTCCTGGAGTACGCTGTCCTGCAACGCAACAGCTCGCAGCTTCTTGAGGCAAAGTCAATCACAACTTGCACTTGTCTGTAGGATTGTAGCACAGCAGGAAGGATAATGGTATGCGCTAAGAGGAAGTACTCACCTCAATCGCAGCTTGCTTCGAGAATTCAATTTACCTCCACAAGTTTGAGTTCGATTGGTTTATTACGTCTTATTTTAGCCAATCACGAGATATTGCTCATTTCCAAGATGTCGCGATCTTTGGTGACCACAACAAAAGGAACGGTTGCATTAAGCCCAGTCGGTGAGGCCTTCCACTTCGTACAATTTCTTCCACGCGGGTCGAGCCTTGATGCGATCCGCCAGCGCAGCGAGGCGCGGCCACGTCGTCGCGGGCTTGGGCATACTGCGGGACCAGCGCATGAGCATCGTCATGTACAAGTCCAACGCGCTGACGTCGTTGCCAAGCATGAACGGGGAGTCATTTGCCGCGAGATGCGCGTCCACTCGCTCCCATACCCCTTCGATGCGCGCGGCGACCGTCTTCTTTACGACTTCGTGGTCCGTGCCTGGAAGATCTTTCTGGTAGAACCAGAGGCGATACGCCGGCTGCAACGAGTTTGCAAAGTGGAAGAACCATTGCAGGTAGACAGTGCGCTTGGGGTCGTCGATGGACGGCGCGAATTTCGCATCGGCATGGCGATCCGCGAGGAACATGGTGATCGCGGCGGCTTCGTACATCGGCTTTCCGTCGACGACGATGGTCGGTACGTGCCCGTTGGGGTTGAGGCGGCGGTACTCTGGGTCATGCTGCGCGCCCTTTTCAATGTCGGTGAGGCGAAGTTCATGCGGCACGTTGAGTTCGATGAGCATGAGGTGGACGACCATGCTGGCGGTCGCGGGCGAGTAGTAGAGCGTGTACATGATGGTCAAGCGTCGGATTTGATAATGTTGGTGAACAATCGCGGAGGCGTTGCACTTCATTGGATGTCTCACATCCGAGGACGGTGGAAGTGCCGGAACATCATGGAACAAGTTCATTGCCGAGAACATTCACGTGGATGTTTGCATCATCTCAATCATGTGCGCATCATGCATTCATTTCCAAAAGATCAATGAATCGTAAAAAGTTTGTTGCGTTGTGATCATGGAGGATCCATGGATCGTCCCAACTGATTTCAAGGTGCATCGTCAACCACACCGCTGACGGATGGCGGAACTGGTACGCTCCCGGGACCCGTCTCGCGTATTGAGACCGCGCATACACCGAGCGAACGTCCTTTCCCTCACCACGGACCCGCGTCCCCCGTGTGGCGACCGCGCATGGATGCTCGTGGAATTTCGCGATCTTGTCGCGATTCCCTTGCTCCGTCAACACATATTTTCGGATATGGTCAAGGATATCCGGAATTATATTCTTTTATCCGGAAATTCCACCACCAGCATTGCTCAAGTCACCTCAGAAGGATGGTGTTGCGTGCCTTTGGAACGGGTCTGCTAGTGTCGGCCGGGGGCTACTGGACGCTCCACACGTTGGTGCAGACGCGCACGGGCGATAGCATGCTTCGCCTCGGTGAACTCCGCAACCGCTTGAACCCCCCTCTGCGACAGAAGACGACCAAGGCCGCCGTGCCGCCGTACGCCGTCGAACACGAATACTACACGGCCGTGCGCGAAGGCTGGAACTCGGGCGTGCTTGCGTTCCGCGCCAACGTGCTCGAGTTCTTTGACGAGATGGACAAGGCCACCCAACCCAGCGTCGAGTCCACGAAATGGGACGACAAGTAGATGTAATCAACATGTTGCCCTTTGTTGCCTCTACCTGTCGGCGCGCCACCGCGATCGCATCCGTCAGCCATCATCTTGCTGAGTTCCCACGAACTGCGCAAGTCGTGACGACAACGTCGTCCGTCGTCGACGGCGCTTGGCGTTTCATTAGTAACGGCATCCTTCGCGATGGACCCCTTTGTCGTGGACGTCGAAGACGAAGCTGTCTACCTCCAAGGCCTCTTGACAACCGCCGAGGCCGATAACTCTGTCCTGCGGGAACAAGTGCAGCGGCGGTCGCAGCTTCTGGACGAGCTTCGAACGGCGTACATGAAAGACGTAGTCATGATCAAAGATCGGTTGTGGAAACATGGCATCACGTCGGACATGGAGCTCGCGGCGTTGCCGTCCGTGGATTTGAAGGCGCTTCTGCCGCTCTTTAGCCCGGCCGAGACAGTGCTGCACATTCGACCCTGCGGCGTAAGTAGCGAACAAGTCCTGGGATTCCAACAGCTCAGCACAAGTAGACTTGCGGGGGCACGGTCGAGCTAATCCGGCGCGACGTACGCACTCTTGCTCGTTCCTTGATGCTACCTCACTTGGTCGCAGGACGCCTTGTTGCTGCAGTCGCAGATCGAGGCCCAAGTGGCGAGGGCGGCGCTAGCAACGTCCCAGGCGGCCAAGGCGGCGCTGGAGCAAGCGGTCGCGGCGTTGACGGCCGACGTCGGCGTCATGCAACGCATGGTCGTGAAGGAGCAAAAGGTCAACGCATTCCTCAATGACGAGAAGAAGCGCCTCAAGGGCAAGCTCGACGCGGTGCAACATCGGTCGGGGCAGCTCGTCGCACTCCAAGACAATGTCCGGGCGTTGGAAGCCACGGTGGGTCTTACAATCTCCCGACACGATGACGTGGCAGCGTCAAATGCTACTTGCTAGGTGGCCCAAGCGAGCGAAGAAAAAGCCGCCGTCACACGCGCGTGGCGACATGCCCAAGTCGAACTCGAGGACGAAAAGCAAGCGCACGCGACGGCGGTGGCGGCGGCACACGCGGCCGCGGACGCCATGCGCACGGAGTGGCAGGTCAAAATGGAGCACATGGAAGAACGACTCGTCAAGGCGAACGAAGTCACGCATGGCCTGTCGGTGCAAGTGCAGCGATGGGAAGCACACGCCGTCGAGATGGAGACACAGGCCCGCCTCGCGCATTTGCATGCGCTGAACGAACGGACGATGCAGTGGAACGACGAAGTGGCGCGGCACCAACAGACGCGCGACCGCTGCGACATGCGACTCGAAGAGATGGACGGCCAGCGACGGCAAATGCACGAGAAGCTGGCGGCCGCGTGGGACAAGCATCGACAGCTCGCGGGCCAAGTGACGGCCATGCGGGTCGAACGCGACGCGGCGATTGAGCAGCATGCGACGCTGGACGAAGCGTTTCGAATCAAAGTGCGGCTGCTGCAGACCGAACTCGCGACCGTCCAGGCCGAATTACGTGGCACAACGGTACGCCTCGTCGGCGACCAAGCGCGTGAGGCGAGTCGTTGTAGACGTCGTTGCGATGCGGCCAGCTCTGGCTTTGGCTCAAGGGGCGTGCACGGGAGCACATGTATGCCGCGGTGTGCCAGTGGCTGCGCGGGGCCATCGCACACGCCAAGGCCAAAACAAGTGTCCAAATTGAACGTTACGAACTCTTGCTCGACGGTAGATCGTGCCACGTCATAGTTGACGACCCATCGACGCATAGAAAAGAAAGCCCACATTCGCCATGTCGAACGATCGATGCATGAAGCCGACGCGCGGCGGCGGGTCGACCACGACGAGATGCGCGCCCGCGACGACAAGCTGTGCGGCGTGAGCTTGGCGTTGGCCCAGCGAACGAGCGAGTACAACGCGACGCTGCGGAAACTCGTGCGCACGCAGCTGGACATGCAGCGCATGAGCGAAGACTACGACGTGTTTGGGACGGCGTTGGCAGCACACGAGCAGCGACACAACCAAGATGGCATGGCAAGAGAGGAGCAATATAGCCGACTGGTGGCGGCGGTGGCTGCCGTCGAAGCGCGGGAACAGGCGGGCGTGGCGAAGCTGCATCGTGTCGAACAAATGTGGAACGAAACAAAGGCATTCTTGGCGGCGGCGCAGCGCGATCACCATGGCATCGTCGAGTTGATGGTCAAGTGCCAGCTGCGGTACGTGTGAGGACACATTGGCCGGGTTGACAATCGAGGAGGCTGGAGCGGACGACAGAATGCCTCCAAGAAAAGACGTTCGAGTGCATGGGCTACCAAGAAGAGGTGGCGCATGCGGGCGAAGAGGTGAAGTTGACGAGACGCTGACTCACTGGCTTGGGTTGACGTTGTAGATGGCGCGGCTCGAGCAAAAACTGGCAAGCGAGCATCGACGGGGTAAGAGGCCACTCTCATGTGGCCACTCTCACTCTCTCACGTAGCCACAATGTACGAAGAGATGGTCGAGAGCTTGACCAAAGTTGTCCGCGAACAACAAGACGCGCGGCAGGCGCTGGAAGTGACGCTCCAACGCCTCCAAGCCGGCGCCGCCAAGGTCGACATGCGCTGGCTCGTCGTCGCGACGGCGGCACGGGCGATCCAGCTGCTCTGGCGCAACGCAAAGGCTCGCCGCCACCGTCGCTACAAGCGCGGGCTGCAGCTGCTCGAGACAGACCAAGTGATCGCGGACACACACGCGGCGCGCCACGCGAGTCTCCGGAGCTTGCGCATGCTGCAGGCCACGCAGGAGACGGCCAACGTACTCGTCGACCTTGGCGTCGATGTGTCGTTCCTGCGCACGGACGGCCGCGACAGCGACGGGCAGTTGGCGCTCGTCCAAGCCAACACGGCCGCCAGTTGCATTCAAAACGCATGGGCATGGACGTGCATGCGATGGCAGCGCCGCAGGTGCGTCGATGGCGGGTACGCGCGGCTGGCGCTGGAGCAGCGACTCGTGCAGGTGCAGCGGCGCCACGCACGGCTGAGCCAGAGTCTCGTGACGTTGCAAGTGGCGGCGCAGCAAAAGGAGCGACTCGTGGCCATGGGCGTACGGCTGCAACCAGAGCTGAAGACAGGCAAACCCAAGCCAAAGGTGACGCAGCGACCGCAGTCGGCGATCCCTGGGTTGCTCAAGTACCGCCTCCAGCACCCAATCAAACCTGCCAGAACAATCGATTAAATTAAATTTTGGAAAAGAACGCGAGCAACGACCCTGACGAGACGGCCGGTGGTTTTGCCGCTTTTTTGACCGTCATCGACGGTGGCGTCTTGGTCTTGGCCGCCTTGGATTTTTTCGGGGTTGTCGATGACTTGGCAAAGAACGGATTGGTCACTGCCGTCGACGCCATCGGTTTGCTGCTTGGCATCGACTGCGTCGCGCGGAAGAGCGTCGACGAGGCACAAGGTTTCTTGGTCGCGGCGTCCTGCAGCGACTCGGGCAGCAATCGTTTCATGGCTGGGGCCGGCGCCGCGCGGTATTTGTCCAAAATGCTGCGGATCGCACTGGGCGACGACGTTGAATTCTTTGTGCCGCCGTCGCCTTGCGACATGCTGGGCTCGACACCATGCGGTGGCGGCGACGAAGGCGTCGACTGCCGCCAGAGGTACCGCGGCGACGTTTCCACCACGCCGTCCACAAGCGCGTCGTCTTGGCTGTTGTCGTCCTGCGAGCCCATGCCTGGGCTCTGTCCATCGATGTGACGAGGACGCGTTGTGTAGTACATGGTCGCGAGTTCGTCTGGGGGCGGAAGTTGGCCGAGAAAGGATCCGGTCGCGGCACATTCGTACACTTCCCGCGTCATGGCAAAATCCGTGTCGTTGACAAGGTACTCGGCGAGACCCGTGTCCGGGTTGAAGATGTAGTGGTGGTAAAAGAGGGCTTCGGCGCGGCAGAAACGGTCGAGGTAGTCGGCTGGCACGGCAACGCGGTCGAGTGTGAGCTTGGCGAGGAGTCGCTTGATGCGAAGGCCGCCGGGCGCGCCGCGGAATGCAAAGATGTGCTTTTGGGCCGTCTACAGCCAGCCAATGAAATCTGACGTCAAGGAGGTTACGTACGACGGGGCCAACATTTGGAAGCGACTCGAGGAAATCACAGCCCGAGAGGACGCACATTTGAACAAACATTCGGATCGAATCGACGGTGCCGTCGAGAAAGTGCGGCAATTTCTTCAAAAATGTACTTTCTAGAACACACAGATAAGGGTCGACGTCCACGCGCGACGTACTGCTTGACGAAGCATGCGTCTTGAGAATATCCTTGGAGACCATCTACGAGGCACGAAACAGCCCGTGTGAGAGAGAGAGAGAGGACACGTCAGATGCGTCAACCTTGCATGTGCCGGTCGTGTCCAACCGGAGTAAAATCGGCACTGAAATGTTTGCCGTGATGCTGTACACAAGGATGTCCGAGTCTTCCGTGATGATGGCCGAAGCTTTCTGGACTTTGCAGAGATAGACCATTTGCGCGTCTGCTTCAAAGGGACTGTGATTTCATGGTGAGAACGAAGCAAAGTGGACATTGAGGCATCGTACGCTGTGACGAAGTCAATGCTGCCCGCGCGCAAGGCAAGTTGGACGGCTTCAATGATGGCCGATGTGATCTTGACCGACTGGCGCACATGAGAAAGACGAGGATGGGCGAGGTACCCGCTGGAAAAAACGCATCGAATCGGCCATTTTCTCTTTGCGTTCGTCGCCGTGGAGGCGCCGTGCGTCGTGCAAGTTCTGCATCGCGAGTTCATGGTTGGTCTCTTTGTAGTTTTTCCGTTTGTCGTGGGTGTCGGCCTAGACGACGAACAGATCGCTTGGACCTTCCACGTCGATCGATCTCAGGTGTACCTTGAGCGGCACTTTGTTCCCATCAAAGACAAAGATGGGATGCACCCCGACGGCCTTGAGCATGTCCACGCGGCGCATCATGTACGAGATGTACGTGGATGTCTCGTTGCCAAGCGCCAAGTCGAACGCGCAGCCATAGCACCTATGGGATGATGATGCTTGTCATAGCTGGACAGTCCAGACATCGACATACGCCTTGTGAAGCCACGCGAGCGCATCAATGACGACCGTCTGTCCTTTAAACTGAGTCACATGTGCGTCCTGGTAGATTTCCTTGAGCTGGGTGGGCAGTCCAACAATTCCCATCGCGCTCTCGTCGTTGCGCGCGCACCTTTGTTGTGTCGTGTGTTGGCATGGAGCGATCCTCTCCGGATAACCGTCCGGATAATAAGAAAAGGCGCGAAAAAGATATCCGAAAACCGAGCTGTCAAATCCGAGCCAAATTTTAACGATGAGCGCTCTGTGGCCGTCGGCAAGTGTCGCCGAGTGGGAGGCTGTGTATACGACGTACGCGTCGGTGCGAGATGCCTTGGAAGTATGATGCGTGCATCCTGCCCTGGGCATGAACATGCGATAGGAAAACCTCTGTGCTCTCGAAACATGGTTTCAGGACGACCTGCCTGGGCTTGTTCAAGACCAGGGACTCATCACCCAGGTGCAATTGTCCAAGCTTATGCAATGGAAGCTCTCGAAAGGGAAATGGTACGCCCCTCACATACTATCATCTCACGGTGAGCAGGCGCCCCCGACTGCAGAGCTTTGTCGACGCGCTCTCAGACAAAGAGGTCCAAGACCTCTCTCGGAAAGCCTTTGCAGCGTCCAAGAAGAAAGCGTACAGAGAAGCGATCGCAAGCCTCTCCGAGATGAAGGGGGTACGCCAATCCTCGTCATGTCCCCTTAGCTCTCGTGAAGGTTGGTCCAGCCACAGCGTCGGCAATTCTTGCCGCCTTTGACCCCGATGTGCCCTTCATGGGCGACGAAGCCCTCAACGCCGTTGCATGTACACACGATGATCTTCGATCCCATTCTCACATGCGTGCCGTCGTCTAGCCGAAATTGGCGCGCGGCAATACACGCTCCCGCATTTCATGCGCTTTCTCGCAGCGTTGCAATCTAAAGCCCAAACGCTGAACGCCAAGGGCTCGTCGACTGACTGGACAGCGCAAAAGGTCCAAGTGTGTCTTTGGCTGGAGGCGGCCGTCGAGGCCGCGCCGTCCAAGAAGCGCGGGGCCGCCGCCACCGCCAAACCAGCCGCCAAGAAAGCCAAACGCAAATAATAAAATGTGAGATTGTGTCGGTCGCTAAAAGCCGGCTTCGTTGAAATTGGCCGGCGCGGCAAATGAAAAGCCCGAGAAGCGGTACTGACTCTCCGAGCTCTGCTGGCTGCTGGACGCATGTGACGGGTCCAGCGATGCCGACGACGACGACGCGTCACCTCCATGCGAGTAGTCAAATGTGGAACAGTCGCTCGAGTTGGCCCCACCGGAAAACTTTTCGCTCGTGTACTGGACGCCAAAGTTGCTCACGTCGTTGTCGTTTTCAATATGCGGGATAAACTCCATCGGATAGCCCTTCGCCGCGACCTACAAATTGCATTCGTTAATCAGGCATAAAATTGCAACCTGTGGAGGAGCACCTTGTCCCAGTCGAGGCCATCAAAAAACGGATGCGACTTGACGTCGTCAAACTTGCGACCGTGGGACCCTAGCCGCAGCTTGGGCTGCTTGCAGAGAAAGCCATGGATGAGCGAGACCGCCGCGGGCGAGAGCGACGGCGGCAGCGTCGGATCGTGGTTGACCACATTGGACAAGAGCCGCATTTGCGACTCCCCGCGGAAGGGATGGACGCCCGTGAGCATCTCGCATGCTACGATGCCGAGACACCACCAGTCGATGGGCTTGCCGTGGCCAACATGAAGCAGCATCTCTGGCTGCAGACAAGCATAGGCACGCTGAAGCGGGATTGAAATCTTACCGCCATGTACGCTTCCGTGCCGCAAAAGGAATGCGTGACTTGGCAGAGCGAATTGCTCCGCGAGGTGGCGCCGGAGCATGACGCCGACGCGAGCTGGACGTCCGTGTCCTCGTCGTACTCGGGCGGGTCAAAGAAATGGGAGAGACCAAAATCGGTGATCTTGATGTGCCCGTCGGCGTCAATGAGGATCTAGTCCACCGTGATGTTGGCACGACGTTTGAAATTGACGTTACGTTTTCAGGCTTGAGGTCACGGTAGACAATGTCCAACGCATGCAGGTGGTTCACGGCCAGTGCAATCTCGGCAATGTAGAGCCGCGCGCGGGCTTCCGACATGGCACCATATTTCCGCAAATGGGCAAAGAGGTCGCCGCCTTGGACGAAATCCATCACCATAAACAACCGCTTGGAATCCTACATCCACGAGTGAGCATGCACCAAGTGAGAACGCGGGCGACGTACCTGGAACGCATACGAGAGACCGACAATAAAAGGATGCTCAACGGACGCCAAGATGCTGCGTTCAGTGTGGGTTCGTTCAATCTATCCATCTCTCGTCAAGATTCACGACGGTCGACTTGGTACCTGGATCTCATGCACGAGCTCTTCCTTCTTGAGGATCTTCATCGCATGGACCTTTTTCGTTTCGCGATGACGCACTTGCATCACCTTGGCAAACCCGCTACATTCTCCCCTCGTGAGCCAACATACAACCTTCGACGTCGTCGTACCCGCGTCCCAACACCGAGAGCAATTCAAAGTCGCCCAATCCGAGCTTGCCGTCGTCCACAGCCACCGACACGTCCTCGGCCTGGACCACATTGTTGTTGACGTACTGCACGTTGCCCAATTTTTTTTCCAACTCGGCGGCGTTTTCCGTCACACTCGACGAACACATCTACGCAAGTCCATCACAATCCCCACAATATAAATTGGTGCCGACCTGCGAATCAAAGCTGCGCGAGATGAGTTGGTCGAAAATCAACTTGGCGACAAAGCTCGGCATCTTGCCTTTGAACCCAACTTGGGTCACGACCGTGAGCATGCTCGCGTTCGGGTTGCCTGGAATCGGTTCGGCAATGTGCGCGAGGCAGAGCACTTCGCCGCGCGTGTAGTTCTATGCATCATGTGGTGAGCATCCCCGTTGGTCAATCCTGTACCGGCATCTTGCACGGCACGTCCCGGTGTTCGACCGAGAGCTCGTAGACCACGTGCGCGCCGTTCGTCATGGAAAAACAATCTTGAAACGTGACAAAGTCGCGCGCCGAGAGGACGGCCTTGGACGGCGACGCCATCGTGCGGTAGAGCACGCGCTGAACGCCGCCATTGTGGATCGGATGGTGCTGCTCCTGCGCCGCCGCCGCAGCCTCGGGGTACATGTCGGCCATCTGCTCGGCAGGCTTGACGGCCGACATGAGGTCGTCGGGCATCGGCACCGCGGGGTCCTGGACCCATGGCGTCGCATGCGCATGGGAAAACTCGTCGTGGATCATTTTGGTCTTGGCGCGCATGTCGCCGTGGTCGTGCGCCATGAGGAGGTCCTCGACCGTGAGCCCCGTTTCGTACAGCGCGTCCATCTTTTTGCGTTCGTTGTTGTCGAGAAAATGCGCGACAAACGTCGCGGGGGCGACGTGGACGGGCCCGACTGTGAGCACGGTGTGGAACCCACCGGCCGCGTTCCGGTAAAAGACGCGCACGTCGTTCCCGTGGTGGCCCTGGATGTTCTTGAGGTACATCCAGTTCTTGTCGGTCGCGTCGGCGGCCTTGAGCACCTGCCGCCGGACGCCGTGGACGGCCGCCTCGCGCGCGTGCAGATTGTGTGACGAGAACGCGCGCTTCATCGCGTTTACGAGCGGCACCGTGAGCGCAATCGAATTGTGCGTCGTGTGCGGCGAAAAATAGAACGAGCACGTGTCGGTGAACCCAAACGTCGACGCGGGGGTGACCGTGAGGAGGGATTCGATGGGGCAGAAACCCTTCTTGCGCAGCCGCGCGGCGCGCTGCTGTTCGATCATCGACAGCGACGGCTTGGTCAGGCAAGACGGCGTCGAGCTCGCGTCGTCGTCGTTGGTGCTCGGCTGGCGACCCAAGAACCGCTCAAACTTGCGCGTGACGACGTCGACCGAGACCCCGCGGCCCTGTTTGCCGTAGGTCGACGGCCGGCCGAGGCCCGACGCGACAGACATGGACCGCGTCGAGTTGTCAGACCAGGGCGCGACTTCGTCTTCGAGGAAGCGGTAAAAGTTTCCATTGTCTTCGAAATGCATGTCCGCGCTCGACACGTGGTGGATAAAGTGATTGCAGAGCAAGCGCTTCCCGAGGGAGACGGCATCGCCCCGAGAGGCAGCAAACTTGGCGACGACGAGAAAGTCGACGGCTTCGGACCCTATGAAGCAATGCTCATACGTCCGGAGAAACGCGCGGCGGTCCTTGATGTCCACGTTGCAACGCAGGGATGCTGCAACTTCGACCAAGAACGCCTCTTCCGACGTCGTCGCGGTGCTTGATTCAACCTCCGACCCCATCGAGTTTTGTGCAAAAGAGTGTTTCAGGTGCAGCAGCCGACGTTCCAAACGTGTTTAAAAACGTTCGTAAAAAACGTTTGCATTGCAAAGCGTCAAAAGTTCGGTGGAATTCCTCCCAGACAAGGAACATGATGCTGAGGCTTTTGTGAATATGCTCGTATGCTCAAGACGGCGAGGGAAAAGCTTTGCCACCACAAACGTCATTCGTTGCTGGCATCAATCGGCTTATGTGGGTGCTCAATCTCCTAGCTGCAGGTCAAGATTTCCAGTGCGTCGAAGTACACCATGCAAGGGCTCTCGTAAATTGGCCCCATCCATATGTCTTTCTCAAGCACCAAGAAAGCTCCACAGGAAGCTTGGATCGTCGCCTCGCATGCGAAAAATATTTGAAAATTCATCATTTGTTGCACAAGTGTGTGCGTTTTGTATTCGTTTCGAACACGTCCTATGGCGTCTCAATCGATCAAATCGCACACATTCCGAACGAGGCATCAAAAAAATGTATTTTTGTATGGGTCCCTCTTTCCTAGGATACATTAACCAAGTTGAATCTCACCTGATCGCCATTTTTACCGTCTAAGCTTGCTATTTGTATGAAAAGACCCTACCCTGGGACCCATCAACCACGGCCGATCAGAATGCGGCACACTTCCTGCAACGATGTCGACCAAGGAGACTCTCACAAAGGGCGGCGGCGCGGCGTCGACGA
This sequence comes from Aphanomyces stellatus, assembly GCA_009835185.1. Lineage (NCBI taxonomy): Eukaryota > Oomycota > Saprolegniomycetes > Saprolegniales > Verrucalvaceae > Aphanomyces > Aphanomyces stellatus. The sequence goes on from VJMH01007328.1 coordinate 79,774, forward strand.
GCCAGGGACTTCTCACCCTCCTCCGCGTCTGCCAAATCGTACTCGCTCTGCTTCTCTTCAGCACCGTGTGGTATATTGGCGAGTTTGCGACGATGTGGCCGACGCCAAACGCCAAACCGACCAACGAGGAAGTCGAGGTTGAACACTTGGTGCACTTGAACAACGTCTTCGAAACGCGCGGGCCCAATCGATACTATGTCCCCGACTTTGACGCCGCAGAGACGTACCTCCGCACGGTCAACTTGACGGACGGACCGCTCTTTGTGCTCTTGATGAGCGGCGAAACGAACGGCACGTACTGGTGCGCCGACTGCGAGCGCGCTAAGGGCCCCGTCGCGGACGCCCTCGCGCGCGCGCCCGCCAACACGCGTCTCCTCGAAGTCAGCGTCGGCACGGCTCAGGATTGGCACGACGACTTCAACTCGTTCCGATCCAAGTCGACCTTTCACATTCGCAAGATCCCGGCGCTGCTGCAGTACGCCGGGAACCTCCACACGACGCGACTCATCTCGGAGCGGTTTACGTTGGACACGGAGCTCCTGGACTTTGCCTTTGGGACCAAGGGGCCAGCGCCGCGCGCGGTCCAGACGATCCGGAACGTCGAGGCCATGACGGCGTACCTGGATGCGTACGACGGGTCGCATGCGCTCTTCCTCTCGTTCACGTCGGGCATCAACAGCCACACGGGCCGCCTCTGGTGCCCGTTCTGCGACATCGCGGACCTCCCGCTCCAATACTACTTCGAGCAATATGCTCCGCCGGATGCTGTCATGCTGCGGATCGTCGTCGCCGACTCGTACGGCGCTTGGAAGAACCCAAAGAACCCGTTCCGACTGCAAACCGCCGCGCGGGTCACGGGTCTTCCGACGCTCTCCCGCGTCAGCCGCGACGCTGCAACCAAGGCGCTCGCAGTGCGCGAATACACGCCGTTTTTCGAGAATCGCGCCGAGTTGGTCGCGTTCTTCCAAGCCGACAAGTAGCAAAGATAGAGAGTGTACATGTCGAAGTGTATTAATGCCGTTGTGTCCAAAGTCGCCTTGGTTCTGCATGGTGGACGACAGGAGGGAAGAGAGGAAGAGATGGGTGTACTTGGGCCATTAGTCGCCTGCAGAGTCAAATGCAACGCATTTGTACTAGTACACGGCAATGGTTGTCGCGTTGTCTACCACTGCCGGTCGTCCATGGTGTGTTCCGCGAGGACATGCATGAGTTGGTCGTAGCCGCCAATGTACCGCTTGTGGATAAAGATCTGCGGGACCGAATGAACAGGCTTGCCGACGATGCGACAGAGCGCCGCGTAGTCAATGTCGATCCCGACCGTCACGTCTTTGTACGCGACACCGACCTGTGTCAACGCTTCCTTGGCCAAGACGCAGTACTTGCACGTGGGTTTCGAATAGATGGTCACAACATGATTGTCTTTGTGCTGGTTGTCGACCAAGAGTTGAGGAATCGGTTCGTTCATCGAGATGTTGTCGTCGTCGTCCTGGCGCTGGTTGTTGTCGTCGTCGACATGCAGTCCACATTCTTGCGTCTTGCCGTGGAACCGCGTTGCACGGACGTTGTCGCCGTCATCGGCTGTCACAGGACGACTCGAGTGGGCGTCGCCGACGGTGTGGTACCCCAAGTCCTTGAGCGGATGGTACGGCAGATCATGCGCGGCCATGTACGCGTCGACGTTTGCGTCGCTCCAATGCAAGATGGGGCAGATTTTCAACCGTCCTTTGTGCACATGGACGACGTCGAGGCCTTGTCGATGGGTCGTCTGATCGGCGCGGAGACCGACAAGCAGCGCCGTCGTGTTGAGCTCCCGCAGCGCTCGTTCCATGGGCTCGACTTTCCGGAGACGGCCGTAGAGTCGATGTGCATCGGCGGATGCGTCGACGCCCCAGAGCTTGCCATGGAGTGCTTCCATGCGCGCGGCCGACATGGTGGCTTGGGTTGTGTGCAGGTTGAGGCGGAAACGCTGCGTTAACGCCGCGGCAAAGGCGTACGTTTCAGGCGGGAGGTACCCCGTGTCGACCCACACGACCGGTATGGCCGGCGCGATATGGGTCACAAGGTGCAGCATCACGGCCGACTGCATGCCAAAGCTGGAGCTGAGCGCAAGCGAGGGCCCGAACGTCGCGTGCGCCCATGCAACGATCTCGGCGGCGGATTTGTGGCGCAGAGTCGCGTTGAGGTGGGCGATCGAGGCAGGGGAGAGAAGAGAAGTGTCGCGGGATTGTGATGCCGGCAAGGCGCGCCATGTCCATTCGTCGGCCGAGTACGTGAGCATGTGCATGACGCCACCGAAAAATATACTCGTTTCGCAAAAGGGCAGTGTTCGAAAGGTCGTTCGAAGATCCAAATTCGGACCCCTGGCAGATGTTCTGTGAGTGAATTTGTCAAACTATTTCAGCCAAAGGTAACAATTGGGTGTAATTCGACATTTCGAACACGATCCATTCGATCAATTGGTTAAAAATATATATTCTATCCATTCTGATTGGCCAACGTCGAGCAATGCAATTATTTCAGTAAATTTGAACGCAAACAATCGAGTATTTTGCAAAATTGTTCGTCGGAAGATTGCGATTTCGGATGAATTTTGTCAAAAAAGTCCGAACCAGCTTTGTATACGATCGTGATGGGTCGAACCTGAACGAGAAAACAGCAGTCTATATGAGCACCGCCTGCGCTTGTGGTTCTGTTGGACATCACTGTGGCAACGCACGTGCTCGCCAAGGAACATCCAAGGAAGGGACGATCCAAACCAGCGCCACCCGGTCGATGCAACAACGTCTTCTCGGCGGACAGTGGCGCGGCACATCGACGGGTGCTTCTTGGATGTTCTTCCACAGAGGATGATTTATCGCCCGAACCATGACCATCACTCTCATCTCCACTTGTGATATGTTGGTGTAACGTAGCTGTAACAACTCACCAAATTATAGCCAATGAAACACCGTTCGGTGACGTCCATACGACAACCAAGGTGAATCGTGGCGGTCTGTCGTCTTCCGGAATTTGATTGGTCAAAGAGAGTAGCCAATCAACGGCGACAACATCGCTCCATCCCAGAAAGGCCCACACGTCCCAACGATCAAGTTGTCCGCGACTGGCGCCGTCACGATGCCGCCGCCGCACTGATCATGGATAGCCTCCTCTGCGCGCCGCAAATGTCTCGTGTTCACTATGCAGGTGGTCACGACGGGTGGTGGGGCTGTCTCGTGTCCATGTAGCCACTCATCGTCGCACCCGTTCATAGAGACATGCCCAGCGTGTTTTTGTTCGAGGTTTCTGCCACATGAGGCGACGATAATATGCAGGATATCCTGGCAATGCGACCACATATCTCACCCAACGCGTTCAGATATCTCACTGCGTGCCCTCCAAGCGCCCTCGGGCGGCTGCGAGGCAAGCACACAATGCGTTATCAGGTCAAGGTCCCCGGCTTCAAGGAGCAGCACATGCCCTGGGGCTCACTCATTCTGGCATGGAAGTGCGACGACGGCGGCATTTGGAGGCGACTCGTACCGAACATGAACCTTGTGGTACCGGAATGGAACGCGACCGAAAATTTCGCGCACGCGATGTGTCGACGGTTTCGTCCTTCAAAATAAGTATGTCGTTAAACTGAGGGACAAAATCGATGACCCATATGTGTGAGGTTTGAGCGATTAATGTTCGTCGATATCGCGAGGGAGGCTTAAAATGTTGAATGTTTCCACCGAGAAAATTAATGTCCCCAGTCTCTTCAACGACTGGCACATGGTGGGAACGGCAGGTGGGATACCTCTCACAATACATATTTCCCGTTGGACAGGTCCCTCATGCCTTCCTGCAGGGTATTCGAATTTGCTGGCAAGGCGCGTACTGGCCCGCTCCTACGCTAGGTGCTGGGTGGAGCAAAGAACGTGGCTGTGCACCGGACTCGACGCGCTCGCGTGGATACTACACCGGTGTGCTATTGCCCCAAGCGGTGATTCCCGCGGAGGCCACCCTGTGTGTGCGAGACGCATGTGCTCGCGCGTTTCGTAGGTGCAGGGCAGAGACTCGGCTCCCTCTGCGTTTGGGAAAGTATTCGATTCTAGAGGTTTGGAGTGGAAATCCAGTCCATCCACGGTATTTTTTTGGGGCAAGCCAGCTGTAACGTGGAATTTTGGCAGAATAATAAAAAAAATAAGTCGGGGGTCTGCCGGGCCGAATATTTTGGTTGCCCTCTCCCCCTCAGTTCCCCAGTTGCGCGGCAAGACAGATCAACATGACCGCGCTTGTGAATCCGACGACGATTCGAGTGATTGATCTAGACACAGGCGCCTCGAGGAATGTGTCCTGGGATCCCTCCGTCCCCGACGATATGTTTGAAGCCACGTTCGAAGGCATCCTGCGCGACACATTTGGCATCACAGACGACTCGTGGGTCGACCTCATCGATTTGAATTCGTCCAGTTTGGTGCCCATGAGCAAGCATTCGTTCTACCAACTCACATCCAAAAACCCGAATGCATCGCTCGTCTTGACGCTCTCACCCAAGACAGAATCGCTTGCTCCTCTGAAAAAGGACGACATCATTGAAGTCAGCTTCCCCGACCGATCCCTGGGCATCACCATCCGCGACTACCACCGAGACAATGTGATCGTGAACGCCTTTCGATCAAATGCTGATGGCACCATGGGTTATGCCCAATCGACCGGCGCGATTGCGCTCGGCGATGTCGTCTACAAAGTTGGTGGCGTCCGCGCCATTGGTCGTCAATATGACAGTGTCATTCAAATGCTCCAAACCCCCATCCGGCCGCTGTCTGTCCATTTCTTCCGACCCCGCATGCGCGAAGGCTTGTACGCTGTTGAATTTACGGGCGCATCGCTCAACCTCACCATCACATCCGACGACGACCGTGTCCTCGTGTCCCGTCTGCCAACGTCCATTCCCAATGTCATGGGTTTCGCCGAATCGCGCGGCGTCCGCATTGGCGATAGCATTCACGCGATTGATGGGAACGTTTTAGTTGGCAACGAGTATGCCCGCGCTGTCAGTTTGCTCAAGCGCGCGGCTCGCCCCATGGTTGTTGTCTTTTGGCGCGCAAGTGTTCACCCGCAATATTTCCCGCAATCGGAGACCCCCAAGAGCTCAGTCCATCGCAACTCTGTCGCCTCGTGGTCGGCACAGTCCCCTCAACCGTCACCCCGCGCGTCCATCCCTAGGATGGTCAAGTCGCCCCCCATGGTGGCACCTTCTCCTCATGGCGGGGTCAACCCCCAATATGACTCGTACAACCAAAACCTCACTGGTCAAGGCAGCAGTAGCTTGTTTGGGGACGGCATGAGCATGAGTGACATGATGGATTATTGCGACACGGTTGGTGCGGTCGGCGTCGTCACCCAGCAAGAAGTGGCCATTCTCAAGGACATGTTGACTGCAGGTCGCGGCGACCTCGCGAGCGCAATCCGTCACCGCAACAAGAATGCCATCGTCGCGCTTGTGCGATCGCCGACCATGCATTTGTGGGACCAGCTTCTCAAGTCGCGGGAACGCGTCATCTTAGCGGGTCCTGTGGCCACGAAGAAGACGAAGCGATACCATTTGATCTTGACGGACCACGAACGCATCCTCTTTGTGAACAAGACCACCAACATGCTCGAAGACGAAATCCTCTGCTCGCAGATTGTTACGGTGAGCTCGCGCACAAAGGTTCAGGAAGTGATCTTGACGACGCCCAAGTCGGAACACGTGCTCATTGACAGCTTCATTGGTCCGAGCGTGTGGGTCCGCGCCATTTTGCCCTTTACACACACGCAAGGCTACCTCAAGGTCGATGAGAACTCGATCCTCGGGTCGAAGAAGCGCTATTTCATCCTCAAGAATGACCTCTTGTCGCAGTACAAAAAGGACACAGCCACCGACAAGCCGTCGGTGCTCTCGCTGCGGGGCTGCACGCTCCGCATCGTGAACGCCAAGACGTTTATCTTTGAGCTTTCGACGCCCGACTTGACCAAGCAAGGCCGGAAGCTCATGCTCACGGCGCCCAGCGCCCGCGAATTCAACAAATGGGTCGCGTCGCTCCAGGCGTTCCAGCTCTCGCAGCAAGTCATGTCGTCGGCTGCTTAATTGTGTCGTTGTTTCGATAATTTTCCTAACTTATAAGCGTGTATCCCGTGTCCCCGTCCTGGCCACGCCCATGGGCCACGTTGCTGTGGACACGACCCCTGACTTCCGTGGGCCGCATCACGATCCCACGCTGTCGGTGGACATTGAAGTTCAAGGATTTCGGCGCGAGCCAATCAAATCTCTCGCTGGGGTACCAATCACAATCTGATTTTCTGAGTTGGGCGTGGGAGTATAGTTGAACCAATCGATGTCGCAGAATTTAAATTACACTGTTTGATTCGCTGAAATGAAAAACGTTTCTGCCAATGACAGGACGGGCGTGACATCCCTGGAACACACGGATGCACTTGGATGTCATCGTCATGGGAGTTGCTCCATGAGTTGCTGCTGGAGGACGGGGAAGCGCTCGGCGGATGTTGGGTCCCTGGCCCACGCGAGGTAGAACTCGACCTTCTTGACCACGCGCGCGAGGCTCTTCCGGCTTGCCTTGGTCGACGCCGCTTGCATCGTATGGAGCAGTTGATGGAGGTCGCAGAGACTGTCGAGCACAAAGAGACGCTGGCCGGCGATCGTGGCGGCATCCACCAGCGCGGCATGCTTGGTGGCGTCGTTGCCTTCTGCCATGGCGTTGCTGACGCGGCATGCATGGACAACTTGCGAAATCGCGTCGAAATGCCCTGGGCCGTGGAGGACGGTGGACGAGGCCACGCAGAGCGCGCCGGCTTCGAGGACATCGACGCGCCAGTCACCATTGTAGACGCGCATCATGTACGCGTAGGCAAAGAGGACCTCGATGACGTTGCATTGGAGAATGTCGTGGTTGGGCGACGGATGCAACGAGAGGATCGGCGGCACGGCCGCGTCGATGGAGGCGGTGAAGAGGCCGATGGGGTGGGTCAGATCGTCGTCATCGTCGTCTCCTTCGTCGAGACTCGAGTCCAGGTCGACGATGAGTTGATGCCGCGTCGCATGGGTCCTCGCTTCGTACGCAACGAGGGGACTCGTCCACCACGGCTCCCACAGCGCGACGAATTTCCCAAGACGTCCGTCGGCGACTTCGCGGAGAAAGTTCGCGCGCTCTTCGTCCGTGAGGGCATCCAGCGTGAGGGCGTTGCTCTCCATGAGCTCCACCAACGTGTCGATGCGTTCGTCAATCGGGGACGTCTCGGGGAAGTCGTCGTGGACGCGTTGGAGCATCTGCTGGACGTCGCGGACCGTGTCGGACGACTTGTTCAGGCGCATTTCGCTCTCAACGTGCCCCTTGTAGAACTCTTCCGTGCACGTCGTTCCGTGGGCCTTAAAACAGGGCACGCCGCAGTAGGCAGCATTGCAGCGTGGACATGTGTACTTTGATTCGTTCTCGTGGCAGACACCGCAGACGCGGAGGGGGTTCGCATTGCTCAGACCCGAGCCTTCCGTCGCGCCACTGTGTATCTTGATGGTGGTGCTCGCGCGGAGCTGTGTCTTGGTGCGGCCGAGCCGAATCGGTACGGACACCGTGGTTGGCGTCGGCTGCATTGGGAGCGGGGCGCAAATTCAAATTGTACGGATATGGTATCCGGATGACATGTATGTAGCGTATCATTGGTGATTTTTAACCCAATCACACTTCGTGGGATGCTCTTGCGCCGCCTTTGGAAACATGGACATGCGGCCGTGAGGAGCTTCTCGACGGCGAAAGAATCCTCAAAGCAGAAGACATTCACGCAACTCGTGTGCGCGCTCCAGGTCTTCCGTGAAGAGAATGGGCACTTTGTTGTTCCTGCCGACCACGAGATCATTCTCAAAGGTAGCAGCGGCGCCACCAAGTCCGTCTGTGACACCACCATACCATTGGGGAGGAAGTTGCAAGGATTGATTCGGAAGCTTGGTCACTTAAGTCCCAGCGAACGCGCCCAGCTCACTGCGATTGACTTTCCTATCATGTGGCAAGCCTATCATCTGCGGGAGGTAGTGATGCCGGCCTTGGCCGCCTACCGCCGGGTTCACAACCATCTGCGGATCCCACAAGCGTTCGTCGTGCCGCCAGGTGACGCCAAGTACCCTCCAATCTCATGGGGCCTTCGCCTCGGCAGTCGCGTTAACCATCTCCGACGGCAGCACGCCTCGGACCTCCTCGATCCTGACGATGTCGACGCCCTCGACGCGATCGGGTTCATCTGGCACGCCCACGCCGACCGCCTCCACTCGCTCACATTGCCCGCGCTTGCCGCGTTCAAGGCCATCCACGGACACGTGCTTGTGCCTGTGCAGTTTCAAGTCCCGTCAGACGACGCTGCGTGGCCCGTCGACGTCCTCGGGTTCCATCTCGGCCACGCGCTGATCGCCCTCCGCGCCGCGCATCAAAAGGGTCAACTGGACGCGTCCGTCGGCGCGGCCCTCACGACGCTTGGCCTCCCCTTGGGTAATTCGCGACTCGTTCAAAAGTGGCACCAGCGCGTCTTCCCCGCCTTGCAGGAGTTTGTCGCGTCGTTTGGCCACTGCGATGTGCCCCAACACTTTATCGTGACGTCGCCGACGTGGCCCGATGCCACCCACGCCCTCCCTCTCGGCCGCCTCGTACGCGACATGCGTCACCTCAACCTCTTTGCCGGTGTCTACGACAAGGCCGCGCTCGATCTACTCGGGTTTCTCTGGACACGCAACGACAAAGTTGCGTTCCAGGTGCACCACCGCGTCCTCCCCGCGCTTGCCGTCTTCCGCGCGCAGTACGACCACGCTTTTGTCCCCGCGTCCTTTGTCGTGCCGGCGTCGTCGCCATGGCCACCGCTCGCCCATGGCTTCCATCTGGGCGGGTGGATCGCCCGCCGCCGCCTCGATCTCTCGTCGCTCCCGCACGCACTGCAGTTCCTCCTCGAAGAAGCGGGCGTCGTGTGGCGCCACTTTGATGCGCGCTTTGACAACGTCGTGCTCCCTGCTTTTCAGATCTACGCCGACATCCACGGCACGTGCGCCGACATGTCAACGGCCTTTTACGTGCCCGAGGAAGACCCGTGGCCGCCGCATCTCTGGGGCCTCAACCTCGGCGGCGCGCTTTGGCACATTCGCAACGGCGATTCGTTTGTCTCGGACCCCAAGAAACGCCGGGCCCTCACGCGGTGTGGGGTCGTCTAGTTAGAGTATATCTACATGTGGGATTGCAATCGACGCATTAGGCAGACGGCAGGCCATCGGGTCCCGTTGCGTCGTGATGGCCAGCTTCGGTCGACTCGACGGCCTTGTAGGATGCCTGTTTGTGACTCACTTCGACGGTTCGGTGCTTGGGTGGGTTCGTGTAGCTAAAGAGTCGAAGGAGACTGAGCAACTTGAGCAGATTGAACTCAAAGAGCAAGTTTGAGTTTTCCATGCGGTCTTTCGCATCCGGCGTGCTCACGGTACTCAGTGCGTGCTTGAGGTGGACGTACGTATCGTACGGGTTGTCGACGGACGTGGCGTCCGTGCGGAACTTGACCTGGGCGTTTGTTTCTTCGTCCACTTCGGCCAGTACGTGGATGTACTGGCCAACGTCTTGTGCGTGTGCCTCGTCCGCCGTCTGGTTCATCAAGGGCCACACGATCTCCTTGACGCAAAAGACAGCATGCCGAGGGGACGACCCGCTCCATTTGTCCCATGTGGCCGACACCTCGCCCTCCTCGCCGCTCAAACTTCGCACTTCAAAGGCACTCACGAGCCCCAGCAGCTCGGCGACCAACTGGTCCTCCAGCACGCGGAGCTTGGGCGTGACGTTGAACCGCTGGTCGTCCAGTGGCTCGGGCGTCAAGTGGAGCCCTGCCATGGCCAGCCGTGTGAGCAGTTCCTGTGGCGGGACGTGCGCGGCGTTGAGCGCGGCCAGCTGGGGCATCGACGGCGCCACGAGTCGCACCCCGACGTCCGTGATGTCCATGTGAATCCGTTGGTACATATTGTTGCGCATGATGAGCTGCGCCGCGCAAGTTGCGCCGGCCGCCCGCGCGGTGGCGTCGACGGCGCCCATCGTGATGCTCCATGTGTGCTTGAGGTGGTTGACGTTGCGGCGTTGCAGCACGGCCAAATGCGTGAGCTTCATCGTGTTGAAGTAAAGCACGTTCGTGTCTTCGTTGAGGAGAATTTCGGAAATCCCGTCGTCGCACCACGTTTGCGTTGTCGGGTCGAACCAACCCACGCGTGGGTTGGGCGAGAAGATCACGTCTGGCGGCAACAAGATGGTCATTTTGATGGCTAGCGACGCCGTCGCGACCGACCCTTCCAGTGGGTAGTCGAGTTTGTGATTCTTCTCCGTGCTCAGTTCTACCATATCCGCATGACGCGACCATCAAGTATTAAAATACCTCGCATGGTCCACCCGCGGGCCCGCTTGGGCGGCGCGGGAATCTTGAGCAAGTCGACGCAAAACACGCCCCCGAGCGGCATGTCCAAATTGTGGAGCGACGATGGCGCGGACGATGCAATATCGTATGGCAAATACACCATGCGGACGGCCAATGTTTGCATCACGACAGGTTTGGGCACATCCACCGTAATGTCGAGCTCCGTGAAGTCAATTTTCTTGTTGCGGAGGCCTTTGGGTGCCAAGTTCATCCAGAGGCCCGCCTACGAAGCGACATATGAACAGACCTGCCGATGGCCCAAGACTACTTTGATGCGACCCGTCGCGCTCGCAACCTTCACTTCGCCCTTGCCCGTCGGATCCAGAAACTCGTCGGCATATTGGAGCATGTAGGCGGTCGTGGCATCGATTTTCTCGCTTGTGACCTCCACCAGCTTGCGAATGTAGTCGTCGCAGCGTTCGCGCGGGACGGCATCCTGCAGCGCAATTGCCTCCGTGAACAAATACACAAGATCCAAAATCACGAGCCGCGCGGCGTCGCACGACCGCACGACGGCCGTCAGGTCCCCCGTGTCCGTCTCGAGCAACCACGAATTCAGGAACGCGTTGATGTCACCTTCGACGGTCGCATCGGGCTTGGGATCACACGCGAGGTATTTCTGCCACTACATGGAGGATGATACGCCGATGTTACCATCCAACACGTACGTCATTGACGTCTTTTTTACGTCGCAGCTCGGCCTGCAACCGCTGGGCCTTGGCTTCGAGCGCCGACTGGGAGTTGGCAAACTCCTCGGCGAGTCGCACGAGTTCGGCGGCGCGATTTTTCGCCTCTTCCTCGCGCCGCTTACGTTCTTCCTCTTCGCGCTGCTTGCGTTCTTCTTCAAGCCGTCGTTCTTCTTCGAGTCGAATGCGGAGATCCTCCTCTTCCTTCAATCGGCGCTCTACAACGACGATCATTCGTCAGAACATCCGAGCTGAAGGATGAGCTACCCTCTTCGAGCTCTTCCTTGGACTTCTTCTTCCCCTTCTTTTTCTTGGGTCCCTAGATCGCAAAAAGCAACACGTTGATGATCGATGCCAGTCCACAGTCGAGGAAGTACCATCTTGAGGTCGAGGTTTGCGCCACGCACTCCGAACAGTCACCCCGCCAACGAAAGTATGTGAAACTGTCCTCCGTGACCCGTCGCGCAGATGGATCGATGGAAGGTCGCTACATACTTCCGTTGTTGCATCATGCGTCTCGTGGATCAGCTGCACATTGCTTGACGTCGACAGCGTTCCCTGGCCCTTTCTGATGCGCGCGAGAATATAAAATGCTGCGGATTCTGCAGGTCAATGTCAATGCTCTATAGAACTCATTTACACAGGTTATCCTTGTCGGGAGATTTTCGAAATATAGGATTATAGAGGTTAATTTGCGCCGTTTCATACTTGCGTCAAGCAACACTCGAACGCGAAGCACTCTGCCAAGATGCACCAGATACACCATTCGTCACCGGAACTTACGGATGAAGCGATCGACGAAGCGATGGAACTCGCAGAGGAGTCCACATGGGATGCGCGTGGGCAAGACGAGACGGTCTACGTGGAGAAACAGTTTGAACTCTACCGATCCATCTCGACGGCGTCGACGCTCCCGAAATACTACTGCAAGGCGTGGTTCCCCTACAAAGCCGACACGCTCTTCAATGTCCTGCACGACCTCAAGTACCGCAAGGAATGGGACACGACGTTCGTGAAGCAAGCCTACGTCGTCGACCACCCGCCGTCCGAGGCGGATGATGTTGACGTGGTATACTGGTGCACCAAGCTCCCCTGGCCGTTTTCGAACCGCGACTACGTCTTCTTCCGTCGAACGACGCTCGTGAAGGACACATTCGTCGTTCTCTCGGAAGCCGGCGCGCACAAGGATGCTCCTGCGTTCCAGTCCACGCAGCGCATCGAAGTCTTCCGCGCCCACCTCCTCATACGCGCGTCCGGCACCAACTCGTGCGAGCTCTTCCTCGCCTACTCGGACGAATCCAACTACGCTGTGCCGAATGCTGTCATCAACTACGCGCTTTCAACGTCGCTGCCATCGTACCTGAACGACCTGCGCACAGCGTGCGCCAACTATGCTGGCTTCATCCGCGGCCTCGACGACAACGGCCTGCAAACGATTCCGTCGCAGCTCGTGCGCGCGCGCCGTGGCCGCCGCAATCTCCTCCATCGCGCCTTTTCCGTCCGGGCTCCACCTGCCTCGGCGCCACCACACACGAGGGCCCGGCCGCTCCTCCATCGCGCCAAGAGCTCCAGCGACGCCGTTGCGGCGCCCGACGACGTCACGGTGCAATTCAAACTGCCTGCCACGGGCCTCGTCCTCCAGCAGAACACAGCCACATCGGTACTCCATGCCGTGCTCGGCACGTGCGAGAAAGGGTCCGAAGCCGCGCGGCACAAGCAGCTCGCCCCAGGCCTCCTCGTCTCGTCGATCAATGGCCATTCGGTCGCCGATGCCACCTTTTTCGACGTCCTCGAGCGCCTTCAGCGCGCGGCGCGGCCCGTGACTGTTGGCTTCAAGCAACTCGCGCTGCCACCGTCGGACCAACGCGAGGAGAAACCCCCGATCATCTCGGTCGATAACAACAATCCCTCCGCCGTGGCCGTGCGGTATGAAGACGCGCTCCACGAATCCCTCGCCTCCGCGCCTACTGCGGGAGGTACACGCGTCGACGCCAAGGAGACTGGCGGCGCCGTCCTCTGCGTCGAGCGCTTTCAGTACCCCGCGGGCTCGCGCCTCGTCCAAATCGACGACCTTCGAGTTGTTGACATGCCCCTAAGCGAAATTGTCCATCACTTGCGCCGCAACACACTAGTCAAATACGTCGTTTTGGAAGCCCCGGCGGCCCCGGCGTCGCCGTTAAAAAAAGCCAAATCGTTTGCGGCATCGACTCTCTCCAAGCTGTCGCTCAAAGCCGCACCCTCGCTTGCCACGTCGTCGTCGTCGGCCCCGACGACCCCGACCAAAGCCAAGGGCAAGGCAACCAAGTCGCACGCCAGTGGCGGTGTCCTCGACGATTACACCAAAATTCAAGTCACGCCCGAGACGTTCGAGTGGGCGTGGACCCACGTGCAGCTGCTCATGGGCGAGGAGCGGCACTTTTCTGCCGCGCCACTCCTTGAGAAACTGCAAGCGTTCATGGAGACGGCGCTGCTCAAGCCGCATGCGGCGGGCCGCCTCGCGCAAGTGAGTGCCGAAATGCAGGCCAAAGCGCCCCAACTGGACGTGCTCAAGAGCCGCTCCGACCAGGGCATGGCCGCGCTGCATGAATTCAACAACGACACGGATGCAGGCTGGCGGTTTGGTCAAACGTATTTCGGCGTGTCCACACATTGGAAACCAGGTATGGATTGTTGCCAGCAACTTATTCTTGTCAGCAACCTTTTGTTGCTCGTTCCAACCATTGTTGCGAGCAGCAGCAATACATCGTTGCTAACAGTGTCGTAGGCGAGAGTGGCACCGTGTGGCTCAAGCTCGACGGGATCTGCGAAGGCGTCGACGTCTTCAACACGCTCGCCGTCGTGCGCGAGACCGACCTCTTCCACCAATGGGTCCCTTTTTGCAACAAGGCGACGCTGCTCGCCAACCTCGCGCGCGTCGAACTCGTGACGTACGTGAGCATTGCGATTCCGCTCATGCAGCGCGACGCTGTCATCCACGCGTTTGGAATCAACGCGACGTACGAGCACCGGTGCATTCTGCTTCTCGGCAAGTCGGCCGTGCAGGACGCGCACCCAGACGTGCAGTTCCCGCCCGTGAAAGGCTGGAACTCGGATCGCATGGATCTCCGCGGCTTTCGCGCACTCATCGAACCCTACGGCCGAACCCGCGCGCGCATGTGTACGGGATTTGTGCCATGTCGTGGGGTTGTTAACCTTGGGTAGGCATCGTCGTGAACGTCGATCCGAAATGCCCTGTCCCGCAATCGCTCTTGAATTTCACCATCAAAAAGATGGCCGGCATCTTGCTCTACCTGCTCATGAAGGAAGCGCAAAAGATTGAGCGAAACACTGCAGACGAACGCAACCCCCACGTGGCCCGAATTCTGCACGACCCGTTCTACAAGTGGCTCAAGCCGCGCATGGATACGTGGTTTACGCACTTGGAAGGCCGTACGTCATCATCCTCTTGCCTCGTCGCACATGATTGCGAATCGTCTAGGCACGCTCCCACCGGCCCAGTCAGTCCGCGCTCCCTTGGCCAACGTTGTCACGGGAACGCTCTACGGCCAGCGCGTCGACGCCAAGCTCTCGCCCAAACAACGCACGTCGTCGTCGGACATGCTCACCTCGTCGTCACATGTCCGCCGCCCGTCGCCGCCGCCGTTGCACCGCCCCGTCTCAGACTACCTCTACAGCGTTCCCTTGTGGCCGTACGTACTGCTTGCGGCGGTGTACTCTGTCTGCATCACCCGCTCGACCTCGTGGGTCGTCGCGTGTCTCTGGAAAGCGCTGCTCACTTGTGCGTGGGCGTGGTTTGGCGTCGCGGGCCTCGTGACGTGGCAAGTTCGCCAGCAAGGTAGAGAGATGTTGACGTCATCATCGCATCATGGGTTGTCTAGTGCACGTCGGGGCCGAATTGCAACGCCTCCGGTGGCGCGTCGTGCGGTATGCGCTCGTGTTTGAACTCGTGAGCTCCACGTGCGTGTACATTTGGACGTATTATATGGCGTGCCACTTCGGCTTCATTGCGCCACGTCGCAGTGGGGGCTGTGACGCCCCGCCGTCGGCCGTCCATTTTTGGCTCCTCGCAAATTCCTTCCTCGTTGCCTCGGTCGTCGTCGCCGTCCTCTACGCCGTGCAGCTTCATATTTAATCAGACATTTTATCTGCACGTGATGTGGGTGGAAGATGAACATCCGTGTGACACGGCATTGTCACGTTTCTGCGTGGACAAGTCACGATGACAGGTCGCGGATGATGTAGTAGACATGCGTATCACAGCGCCGCCCATGGGTGGCCTTGTCTTCTCCACATTTGAGACCCAATGGCATGCGTTTCCACCGAGTATGTCCGTCAAAGTTGTGTGTATCGCAGCACGTGGGGTCCAGTTTATGGTCAATTGACAACGTCACAGATAACTCGTCCAGACACTACGTGGCCTTGAGTTTCGACGCAACCTGCGTCACGCGTCGCCCCAATCCAAACGCCTTGTCCAGAAACATTGCTGGGATTGTTTGATTGGCGCGGTAGCACACGGACGGCCAGCCACCACCGACTGGGGATGACTTGAACGGCCCTTCCCCGACGACCGCCGTGGCGCCAAATGCACTACCAAGGTGTATGAGACAAGACGATGCAAGATGCTTTGTTTACCTCGTCCACGTCTCGCCCCCGACAACCACGAGTCGAAATACCAGCATCGAGTGCAACAGCGAGAGCGTCGTGAGTTCTTCCCCGGCGCTGACGCCGCCCGCGACGGCGAATGCGCCGGCGACCTTGGAGCTGAGTTCGAAATCTTTGGGCTTCCATGTGTTGATCCATTGCGTCAAGACAGGGTCGACGTTGGCATTGTAGACGTTCGTGCCGAGGAGGATGCCGTCGGCCCAACGGACGTCGTCAAACGTTGCATTCAAGGACGAGACGACGCGAAGAAGCGACGGCACGGACGCGACCCCGCGCGCGACTTCCGCGCCGAATTGACGCAGGTTGTCGTCGCCGCTGTGGACAATGAGGATGTGCGGTGGGGTAACATCGAGCGACGGCGACGGCGCCACGGCGGTGAGAACGGCCGGCATCGCGTGGACTCGCGGCGGACGCAGCATGGCGACGACTTCGTTCGTGAGGAACACAAGGTGTATGACAGAGAGAAGGACAATGACACTCACGCCCAAGACGGCATACGTTGCCAGACGGGATGGTCCTGTCTCGCCGCGGGACGAAGGAATGAGGCTTCCATACATTGGAACAACGAATGACTCATTTTGGAATGAGAATATAATCAAATTTAGCCAATGAGAGAGAATGACTCAGTGATTTTGGATACACCAACGGACACAACCGGATAATGTATCCGGAATTGTTTCGATCATCGCCGCTATTTTGATTTTTGCTGCTCGACAACTCGATGACAACACTGACATTGCAATGCTCATGCAGCCATCTTCGCCACGTACTGAGTACCCCGTGCACGTAAACGAATGCTTCGCATCTCTCCTTCATGCCACTTATCCGTGCAGTCTGCAGCTGGCACCCACAATCACAAAGCAGAGCTCGCACCGTGAGATCACATGCGAATGTCGTGTAATGGATCGGCCTACCCTCGGTTCCCCACAAGGGGAAATGCGAATTGCACGTGTTCGTACAGCGGGTGCTCCTTGGGTACGCGCAGTTCGTTCGGCACGTCCAAGACGAATACGCGCCACAACTTGACGTCGAGGACGTAAAACTTACGCCCGTACTCGACACAAAGAAGGCCCGTGATGACCCCCGACGCGAGATCCAAGTAGTGGCAGTCCTTGAACTTCCATCCGTTCAAGGCGAAATGGTACTTGGCAGCGGCGGCAAGCAGCGCCGACGCGGTGTGGCGGGCGTCCTCATGCACGGGATGCCGCAGACGCTCGTAGGCAAACGCGGCCGCCATGCAGACAAGCGTGAGCACGACAAGACTAAGGAAGCGCGCCATGCTACCAATGTACACGGTGCCGGCATCGCACTCAATTTCCAAGTCCAAGATGGTGACGCGGCACGTGCGGGCCACGGTCACGCGGTGCCCCGCCGGCAGAACGAAGCTGACCGCCCCGACGAGGAAGGACGTCATGATGCTGCTCTTGGTCGTGTACTGGGTCGTGTATTGCCTCGTCAGTGGGATGCAAACGTCCGAGACGACATAGACGAGCCAGACGACTTCGGTGGCCGCGAGGCCAAGCTGATACCACGTCAAGTACCGCGCCTCGAGGGTGGTGAGGAGCCCGAGGGGGTCGTTTTGAACGAGCGTGAGGTCCGCGGTGCTCAAGAGCATGAGGGCGACGACGGCGCGGAGCACGAGAAGGGGCCGGCCGATCCAAACCAGCGCCGCGACGCGCTGGAGTTCCAAGAGGTTGCGACCTTCGATGCAGCCACAACTTGCAACAACATACGCCGTCGTCAAGAGCGCAACGACGGTGAGGATGAGCGTCGTGGCCACAAGGATGCCGCGGTAGTACGAAGAAGCGCTGAGAGGTACGTCGAGTGGGTTGGGCACCGCGTCCATCGATAAACTGGCCGCGCGCAGCAACGTGAGAGAGGCGACGTCGCCATGGAAGGACACGACTTGTCGGTAGCCCAAGATCCATTCGACCGCAAATGTCCACGCAAAGAAATCAAACGAAGAAGACGGCGAATCAAACAAGGTGAACCGCAGCAGGGGAGGCGAGCTCGCCATCATGGATGCGTCGAATTGAAGCAGCGAGACGTTGAGGCGCGCAATATCTTGCTGCGCCGCCGCGGCCATGGATGCAAATGCCGCCGTTTGGGTCGGTTTCAAGGCCGTCTGGACAAACGCACTCGCTTGATGGAGCGTCGCCTCACATTGTGCGTGGGTCCATGTGCCCGGGGCGACGTTGGTGCATGCGTCCGAGATGTTGTTGCCACGACTGGCGACGCTGGCGACGACAAACGACATGGGCGTGGGGTAGACCACATCGATGGCGGCGTTGCACGAGTCGTCAGTCCATGGAGACTGCAGTGCCGCCGTCGAAATGTCCATGTCGGTCGGACAAAGCAGATTGCCGCCAAAGCGAGGCGTGCGACTCCACGCCACGGGACACGGCATGAAGCCCGCCATGGGCATATCCAACGCCAGAAACGCCGCTTCGGTATTCCTCGAAATTGCGATCGTGCTTTTGACTGCATTCGACACGGCCGTGTACAAGAGAGTGGCCGAGTGTGGACATGCGACGTGGAAGGCATCGATCGACCCAAAAGGACCCAACGTCATTTCCAACGTCTCGTACGCAGGACTAAAGACCGACGGCAGCACGCCCGTGGCGATGAGGATACTGCGCGCAGTGATGTTGGCGTAGGCAAAGTTGGCGCTGGACGAGATCAAGCTCGCCCCCTCCAAGATGAACCCAGGCGATACGACCGCTGCGAAATCGTTGGCGAGTGTCCAGTACAACTTGAGTGACGTTTGCTTGTCAGGTTGCCAGAGCCCATGTTGGACCTTGAGGGGCATGGAAAACGACGTGCCAAAGGCATTTTGGATTGTGTACGATTCGACAAGGCCGAGTCGCTTGAAGTTTTGAAATTGCAGGGCAAAGTGCGAAATCCCGCCACCATGGACCCACACACCCACTTCGTCATCGACATCAAGCATCGTGTCAACTTGCACCGACTTGAGCCACGCCCGGCCACTCGAAGTCTGCGCGAGTTCGCGTCCAAAGGCAATGTCAAAGGCCTCGCCCCAACACGATGCAAAGGCCGCCCAGTCGACATTCCGCAGCGCTGCCTCCAACACAACGGCGCCATTCTCACCGTACTGCGTCGCACAACGGCGTTGCCGCCTCGCGGAATTGGCGACGGCAAACTCGTGGCGGAAATCGAGCCAGCACCACTGCGTCGCCATGGTTGGCACGCTGCAAGCGTCCAACCCGCGGAGGCCGCAGATGGCGCCGGCGAGGTCGGTCGTGGCTTCATAGTGCACGGCGCGGGCGTACATGGGACTCGACGAGACGACCGAGAGGGGCGACGTCGTCGACGCAGCACCAAAGATGACGGACTCGCTGTATTCGCGGCGATCCAATTGACCGTCGACGACGCCGCCAATGGGGTTGAGCAGGAGCTGGTCGTTGAAGAAGTTGCCGAGAAAGGCTTGCGTCGTTCCGCCTGTCACGTTGAAGTGAGCCCACCAAAAGTCGTTGGTCATGATCGTCGCCGTCGCCACGATGTACAAGATGCTGGATGTGAGCGAGAGTGCCATGAAGACGAGACCGACGCACGCATGACGTCGCATGACCCCGCGCGGCGTGGTCGTGGACGTCGTGATCAAGTCGGTGAGTGCTAACGACATGGGCGACATGGGAGGTGGCGGCATTGCCTTTGGCGTGAAGACCGGTGCTTGAAAGACACACGAGTGCCGACGGTGTTTGAGCCGCTTCCGAGGGCTCTCAGATGTGTTGTTGGTGTGCGTGAGCAACGACCATGATTTGATGTCAAACATGTAAAGTGTGTCGGTGTCGACTGGCGCCTGCATCGTCAAGAGCCCACACATGACGCACGTGACCTTGTCAAAGCACGTGCTGTGGTGGTGTTCGTCTTGCGGTGTCACGTCCAAAAACGCTTCCGACGCGCCCGAGATCAAAAGCGCCACAGGCGCCGACGTCCGCCGCCAGCGGCCACCAATCGCGACGGCGTAGACCATACCAACCACGGCGACTTGGACGGCCATGACAAGCAGCGCGCGGCCCGGCAGACCAAAGTAGACGACACCGTCGACACAGACGACCTGCTTGGCCAGGATGCGCGTCCGACAGGCCGAGGCGGGCGTGAGGACCATGGACGGAACGATGGGCGCCGCGAGGTCGACTACGACGAGGATGCAAAACGCGACGCACGTGCTGACGGGGGCGGCATAGTACGAGTGGTCGGCGACGAACGCCGCAAGCACGTCGTGGAGGACGTAGGCCAGCCACGTGGCTTCCCCGTTGACAAGCATCGACGCGAGGCAAGAGCGCGGGCGTGGCTCAAAGCGGGATAGACCATGGTCGTTGGTGAGCTCCATCGAAGATGTGCCGAGCAGCGCGACAGCCGTGAAGCCACGTAGGCAGAGGAATATGCGACCGACCCAGACGGACCCTGCGACGCGGTTGAATCGAAAGAGGTTGCGCCCGAGGACGCGGAAGCGGATGGCGGCACCGTAGAGAAAAAGCAGCGCCGCGACGAGGCCGAGGAGTGTGGATGTGTACACGACGACGAGTCGGACAATTTTGGAGGCGCGGTGGGAGAGGTTGAGGCCATCTTGCGAATAGGCTTGCAACGTGTAGCGCTTGGAGATGAGCGTGACGGCGCCATGGTCGCCTTGGAACGAAACAACTTCGCGAAGATGGACCGTCCAGTCGTAGAGCATGACCCACCCGATAAAGGTCCACGTGACGTCGTCCATGGACGATATGAGTGGCGTGTGGAGCCAAATGTCGTCGCTGGCTGCATCAGTATGGGAAAACGAGGAGGCTGGCGACGGCGACGGTGCCTGACGATCTTGAGCGACTTGAACGACCGAGACAGCCGCGACGTCACGTACCACGGGATCCAAATCAAAGTCGATGGGATGGAGCTGCATGGCCAAGGTCGCGGCGCGCGAGAGTGACTCGGCACAGCCGACATTGCTGGCGGTGCACAGAATTTGTGTGATGGCGGCCACCCTCTCGGTCAAAGAGGATGTCGTCGTCGTCGTTGTCGCCAACGTCGCAAGAAAGGCAAAGACGAGGTTGTTGGGGCGCAAGTCAACAGTGAGTGCTGTCATGTCCATGCACGAGTCGTCAAACCCAAACGACGCTTGGGGATCCATTGAGCCGTCAACGGCGTGGTCGACACATAGCGGACTTCCGCCGTAAAAGACACGCTCCACATGAGTCGCGGGTGTCCACGAGTGGGGGCTTGGGTTGACGGTCGCGCACGAACCAATCCGCTGGAAGCTATCAAGTGCCGCCGCGTTGGCCTGGACGAACGAGAGGAGTGCCGTGCGGTAGGCCACGACGGCGTGGGCGAGCGACGGCGGCCGCGAGACCCAATATGCATCGATCGTACCAAATGGACCGACTTTGGCAGTCCAGACGCGCCTCACTACCGACAGCTCCAACTTGTCACTGATGACGTCGATGGTCGCGTCACCAATATATCGCGTGCTCGTGCGCACGAGCGACGACGACGCGTTTCGGTCGGCAGCTTGGAGCATGGACCAAAAATCCACATGCAACACTCCGCTTGTCCACGTCGCAGTCGGCGCAAATGGCATGGTTTTCACGGCAAGGTTGACGTGGAGCCAGAGGACATTTTGCACCGCGATGCTTTCGTCGACGCGCGGGAGCCATTGGTTGTGCCACTGGAGCTGCCACTGCGTGACGTTCTTGGCGCGCCAGTGCGACGCTTCGGTGACGACGTCAACAAATGCGTGCTGGGTTGCGTCCAGCCAGGATGCGCCACCGTCGTCCAGCACGCCAGCGAGGAGGGCCGTACAAAAGGGGCCGTGGGTCGGTCGATCGTCCCACTGCGTCGCATCTACGTTGCGCAAGATGGGTTCGAGGTAGACGGCGGCATTCGAGCGGTACGATGCGGCGCATCGGGCCTGCCGCCGCGACGACCGCGCCAGTTCGAACCGCTGGTCAAAGTCAACGTAGCAATACTGAACGGGAAGTTGAAAGACCCACGGATCGTTGTCGTTGCTGTCGTCGTCCAGGCCTGCGTGGAGGGCCCGAACAATGTCTTCCAAATCGGTCGTTGCTTGCAGCACAAGACGACGCGCGTAGACAGGCGTGAGCTCGATCGTTGTGGTCGGGAGGCCGTAGCTCTGGACGAATGCCATGGATGGATCGATGAGCGAGAGCGTGACGGCATCGATGTGGGCCGTCGATGGAGTCAGGCCAACGCGAAAGTTGACCACGTCCCCAAGAAAGACGTGGGTCCCTGACGCGTTGAAGCGAGGCCACCACATGTCGTTGGCGAGACTGGGCAGGAGCAGCGCCACGTACATGCAGCTGGCAGCGATCGAGGCCGCGACATAGACAAAGCCCGCGGCCGATTCGAGAGTTTGGAGACGTGTCATGGCATCGTCCGAAGCGATGTGGTTGTGGCTAGGTGGATGGGGCTTGACGACGAGGGAGACGCGGTGCTGATGGTGGGTCGGAATATTGTCCTGGTCGTTGTTGGGTGGAGGGTGGACTTCGTACTTGTGGGCACTGGTGATATGGACGGGAAACTTGGCCATGTGTGAGACGAGACCACGAGAAGGTTGGAGACAACATGCCGCGAAGGGACGAGGAAAGGTTGACGGTTTTGAAACGGCCAGCAACTGAACTGTTGCGACAAAGGTGCAAACACAAAAGTGTCCGGCCTTGGTCTTCGCTCGACCACCTTGGCCGTGCTCACCTCTACCCACATCTTCACCTTGATTGAATGTAGACTCCCTGTCATCCAAGGTGGTGGCTTATTTCTGATGCCTTGTCGACGCCACCACAGACGGGAACGACATACCAATGGTGTTGCTAACCCAAGTCATACCCGAGGCATCGGTCCCGAGCTCATGGATCCAACCCCAGCGTTTCACCACGACGAGACACGATAATGCCAATCCCTGTCCAAACCCCGCCATGGTTTTTTAGATACAAGTTGTGATGACACTTTCGTCGTGGGCGCTCCAAACGAGCATCGTCGGCGGACAGCCGCGCGTCAACGTGTCGACCCGTTCGACAAATTCCGTGGGCGGCGCGTGGGCCGTCGGGTCAGGCAGTGCCACGACCACAAGCGTCGCGTGGCGCGATTGGTCTTGCATGAGGCCATTGAGGTGGCGCATTTGGGTGGCCGCAGCGGCGCCGTGGGGTTCAAACGTTGACGGGCGCGCCAACGGGACCATGAGCACGTGGTGGACTTTGAGACGCAGGTCGGCGGCCATGTCGACGACATGCTGTCGCTCGGCATCGACTTCATGGTCCTCGCAGACACGCAAGAGGCGGATGGGCAAGGCCTTCCACTTGGGGTTGGAGTGGAGCACATGCGTGAGCTGGAGGAGGAGCGTGTGGTGGACCGAGTCGACGCCGCCATGGACACTGCGATGCTGCGACGGATGCGACGTCCACGGAGACAAGTCTGTGATCCAGACGTCGATGGGCGCCGCGGTTTTTGGGAATGGCGGTTGCGTCGCGGGTGGGTGGACGCGCGTCACGAGTCGACTGAAAAGACTTGTAGTGGGTCGCGACGACGCGTCCAAAATCAACGCAGGGTCGATGCGATGGCAGTCGCGAAAGAGCACAACGTTCTTTCGGAGAAGCAAGGCGTCGTTGATGACCCCGACAAACGTCTCGGCCGACGCGTCGTCTCCCTATGCCATCAATTTTAATCTCAATCTCAAGAGTTGCAACTTCGTACGAGCATCCAATCCAACGCGACCGTGTTGATGTCCATCCCGCCCAAACCAGCGCATTGCATCAACGCTTGGTACCCGTCGCGTGTCGTCCGGGCCACGAGGACCTAACGACGTGAACCACGAAGACTGAAATACCCAACGGACCTGTGGAATGGCCTTGAGCTTGGCGCCACGAACAACATCGAGCAAGTCGAGATGGCGGTCCTGGGCAGCCGCGGCCGTCGCTGGCCCAAACTCCCCCAAGACAATGTCCCCCACGATGTAGAGCCCACCCTTTTTGAGTTGGTTGCAAAGGCGCATGGCTGGCGTCGCGCCGTCATGGCGCGACGTGCGAGGAGGAACAAAGAGAACGGCGGGGCGCCAAAACTTGAGGTGGCCGTTGCGTGCGTCGAGCTGGAGGAGGTATTTGCGCACTTGGTGGTAGATCAGCGCCTGGCTCACATTCCCCCACGATGTGTTGGGGCCAGCAATGTACAAGTAGACAAAGAGACCACTCACGGCAAGAAACGTCACGGCCGCGTACAGTGCGTTGAGGTAGATCATGACGCCGAGGTTGACGACGACGCCGAGCAGCGAAAGCGGCCAGCACGAGTGTGTGAACGTCGGGCGAAAATTCGGTACGCCCGTGGACTGGAGGATCAGCGCCGTAAAGTTGACAGCCGCGTAGGCAAGACAAAAGAAGGATGTGCATATGGGTGCGAGCACATCGAGATCGCCAATGAAGATGAAGACGAGGGAGAGGAGCGCTGTGAAGACGACCGCGGCTTGCGGCTCGTCGCCGTGGGCCGAACCTTGGCCGAGGCCACTCATGCCTAGGACGATGACGACGACGTGTCAGAGTCGACGACAACGACAGCGTCGGTACATGGAAAGAGGTTGTCACGCGCGATCGCTTGCAAGATCCGCGACGCGCCAAAGAGCGCGCCAAGACCCGAGGTATAACACGACACCAAAATTCCCACAATCACAACGTACGGCGACGCGCTCACTTGTTGGAAAAAGGAAAAGTTGGTTCGAAGCGTCACGCCTGTGAACGATGCGCCAAAGAGAAAGATGAGCGAGAGGTAGATGACGCATGCCGTCACGATTGCCGCGAGGCTACCCACGGGGATGCTCTTCCCTGTGTCCATGTGATGACGACAAACAGAGAATGATAAACGGATTGACCTGGATGCTTGAGATCGCCACTTAAGTTGAGACCTTCCATGAATCCCGTGGCCAAAGGAAAGACAATGGCTAGCATCACACACAAATGTTAGAATGACCCAAGACGACAACGTAAGGAACAACAAACCGTAGACTTGGGCCAAATCGCAGACCGTTCCAGGGCCACACACGTTGAGCTCCGACGTGTAGTGTGCGTGCATGTTGTTGGTCAACGTGCTTGCGCGAGGTCCCGTGAGTTGACCGCCGCCAGCGAGTACATGCGGCGTGACTGTGCAAATGGCAATCTATGACACAGATGAGATAGCCGAGGCGGCGGCGACGCACCGCGCCGTAGGCAATGCATGCGAACTGCACGACAAAGAGATATTGGTTCACTTTCGAGAACGCATGGGCGCCGATGAGCGCGATGGCTGTGATTGAAACGAGGGCAATCGACGCGACCGTGACGACGACGGTCTTCTTCTCCCATTGCGTGTGGGCAAACCAGGTTTGCTCGACTTCTTCGGCGAACCCGACAAGGTACATCGCGACACCGGATGCATAGAGCAAGTAGAACTGGAGACCTATGGACCCGCCAAATTCAGGTCCAAGCGAACGACTAGGACGAGCTCGCGTCAACAGGAGGGTTCGTCGGACGGGGTACCTGATGAGGTAGTAGGATCCACCGCCACGCATGGATCCGTTGCTTGCAATTGCGCTCGCAGAGAGGACCGTCAAAACCGCTTGCAATTCGGCAAAGAAGAAAATAAGCAACATGCCAAGGACGCCCGCTTGACCGATCGCCCATCCGAGACGCAGAAACAGGATCACGCCAATGATGTTGAGTAAGCACGGCACGTAGACACCCTACAAAATGCAGACAAATGCGGTGCCTGAACAAGCAGTCGTACATTGAACGTGCCGAGTTGATTGAGCGAGGTTGGCGCGGTTGCATTTCCTCCGCCCTTGCGTTCGTCTTCGACTTTCTGCGTAAGGGACAGGAACGGCGTGTACGCATGGGGCAAATCCTCCATGTCAGACGCGGGGGTGTCAGTGAGGACATCGCGGCGAAGTTCGACCGCTTTTCCACCCAGGAGCGGCTTGCCTTCAACGTGCATGCTGGAGGCGAAGAATGCAAGATGGATATTTCGCAGCCTCTTCGAGTTGAAGTTCTCTGTTATTTTAGCCAATCGAATTATGTGTCATGCAAACAAGGCATTTGATTGGCCCAATTAAAATCCTCCAAGATCGCACGCAAGCGGCCCAACACAGAGAATGGCGCCATTCTCTATTCTTCGTCGGTCGGTGCATCTGCCTTGATCTCTTCCTCAAGCGCTCTCCTGCGCCCCCTTGCGGCGACGACTTCGTCCATGTTGAGTTCCGTGCCGTCGCTCGCGATGACTGGATCCACGAGTTCCTTCCGAAACCACGTCGAGAGGCGCCCAAACGGATCCGTGCGACTCCGGAGGTCAAACGCGTCGCCCGAGAGCACCCACGACGTTGCTCCTGCCTTGGCGGGCCTCACTTGGCGGTTTGGGAGACGAATCTGTTCGGGGAATTGCTGCGTCTCTGTGTCGTAGCCAAAATTCCGCAGCGACAGACGCGCCATGTCGAGGACATATTGGAACTGCTCGGGTGAGTAGTGCCGGAATGAGCTCGCGATCTTGCCGCTGCGAGGTTTGTACGGACCCGTGTCTTCTTCGGTCAAAATGGATTCAATACGAGCCATCCACTCGGTGTTCTATGACCGCGTTCATGTAAGTATGCGTCGACCAGAGTCTTTGCTACCTCAAGCGAGTCTTTGGGGTCCTTGTCCAAGATGAACTTGAATACGCGATGGAGGGTCTCCTTCCTACAAACACGTCGCATGAGCAATGTCGAGGGTCCAGGTAGACGCGCCACACCGATGCACGAGCAAATCTTCGTAGCGAACGACTTGGACCGCGATGTCAACCTTGTTGATCCAATACTGATGGAACTTTATCCACACTTGGATCTCGTTCTTGATCATGGCGTCCCATCGATCGGCGAAGCGGGTGTACATGTCGTCGTGCACGCTCTTGTTGTGGGAGTTTGTGAGGGTCATGTTGAAGTACGAGTTGATCGAATCCCACGGGTTCCGCACGACGAGGATGGCCTTCTGGATGGTCACAGGGAGGTACCCAGAGCGTTCCGGGTAATGCGACTTGACAAACCACACCGATTCATCAACAACACCCTATGTCTGCATGTGAGACCATCATGCAAAGACAAGGGATATCATGCCTACCTCGCCTTTCATTCCGAATTTCTGCAGTTCGACGCTGAGGGAGCGGTCTGGGCGGGTATCGCAGCCTGTGTAGACACCCGTGACGCTCTCAAGAAGCCCACGCATCAACGAGTTGCCGCTTCGCGGGTAGCTCACGAGCGCAATGTGCTCGCCATTGTGTTCCCCCGGTGCAAGCCATCGCTTCTCCTTTGTCGGACGAGCGGCTTGAACATTTTCAGGGGCAGGAGGAAGAGAAGGTTCCGTGGACATCACTACAACGTTGCCTCAACCATGTGCGCGGACGTTCGTTTGCGTTGCGTCGCATGTACCTCAATGGCGGGGGGAAGGGCGCGGAATCGAGCCGACTGGGGAAACTGATTGGCGCATGTTTTGGCGTTCACACTATATATTGTAATATTTGAATCGTTATGCAATAGTGTATTAACGACGGATATAGTATATGGTCCCACCAGAGCCAATGATTCCGTTTGGCTTTTGTCGCTCATTTTCAAATTTACTGCTTGCACGTTCGCTTCATCAAATTCGACGGTGTGATCTCACCATACACATTCGTCTAGACCTTGGAGCAAAAGCAAAGGAGACGAGGATTAAGCCCCTCTGCTCGCTAAGCTACCGGCCTCTCGCTATCTCTTGCTTGGCGCACTGCCATTTAAGGGACGAAGAGTTTCGGACATCTATACTTTCTTGTGTCGTCTTGTCTCGGCTACAGCTCAAACCCTATCTCGCCGTTCGTCGAGGCCAGGGTCCATTCTGCAGCAACAGTACGGTTGGTCGGTGTTCACGGATGCTTGCGGCGATCTCGTCTTCAATGCGCCTAGGAATGTCCCCCACATCTCCATCGTCAGCTTAGTGTTAGCACTTGCCCCAGCAAAGTTTTGCCTTGAATTTACAGCCAACGAAGCCCACGGCTTGGACCCGATTTTGACGTCGCGTCCGCTTCATCAATTTAGATGGTGTGTTCGTACCATACACATTCGTCTTGATAATGGAGCAAAAGCAAAGGAGACGAGGATTAAGCCCCTCTGCTCGCTAAACAACCGGCCTCTCGCTATCTCTTGCTTGGCGCACTGCTACTTAAGGGACGAAGAGTTTCGGACATCTATATAGTCTTGTGTCATGTTGCCTCGGCTACAGCTCAAACCCTATCTCGCCGTTCGTCGAGGCCAGGGTCCATTCTGCAGCAACAGTGCGGTTGGTCGGTGTTCACGGATGCTTGCGGCGATCTCGTCTTCAATGCGCCTAGGAATGTCCCCCACATTTCCATTGTGAGCTTATCAGCATAGTCGTATCGCTTATTTGCCTCAGCAAAGTTTTGCCTTGAATTTACAGAACGAGTAGCAAGCAGGTTCCTTTGAATCCGTATAAGCTGAGTCAATAAAACTCAATTCTCCTTGAATTTACAGCCAAGGAAGCCCACGGGAGGCTTTGGGCCGAACTCGACCCCTCTTTCGAAAGAAAGCTGAGTGCAATAAATTCAAAATAATCACGCAATATTTCGACCAACATGCTTGCTGAATGTGGGCGATGATTCGAATCCAAATTTGACAGCCACTTTGTCCGCCTTCCCACAAGACAAGGTGGGACTTTTGCTCAACATGTGCGATCATTAGTAGAGCCTTTGCTCCATCATGCCACCGCGGGTTGCTTGTCAGTATGTTGTGTGTCTGCCTGCAATGGTGTGATTTGATGTTCTTGCATACTCTAGAGTATGTAGCTCAACCTGTCTCGCAAGTGCTCGTGATGGTTTTTACTTCAACAGGAGTGGGCTAGGTCGGCGATCACAGACAGCGGCAGTCGGTGTGCAGATGTGCTACCAACATCCTTCCTTTCGTCTCCGAAGATGTGGTGGGCAGCTTCAACCAATCAAATCCATGATATTCATTCATTCACGTTTCATTGGCTGAAACCTCCTAGCCAAACGACACGCAGCCTGTCGATGCGGACACATTGTCCAGCTTGTGGAAAATTATCCCAAAACTCAGTCTCGAGCGAATACGTGGATTTGGAAGACCCAACGGGGCTTTGCATCTTTTGCGCAATGTCAACGAATCGCACCCGATCTTCATGGATAGTCCTACCTCAAAAGAAACACTGGTGAGATCGGCATAAGATAGTCCTGCTTTGGGGACGATGAAATCATATTGGGAAGTTCAACATCTTGTGAGAGATGAAAATAGCGAAAAGTTGTCCAAAATTGACCGTCAAATTTGACAAAAAGTGGATCTAAGACTACATTTCTTCCAATATCGGATCCAAGGGTTCTATATTTACTTACTGCGACTGTTGAAGCAATTGTTCTTTTTGGATTTCGTGGAAGGGCAACGAGGCGGACTGCAGTCCTTCTCTCTGTACATGGTCAAGATGCTCTTCCTCCATCGACTTGTGGCGGCCGCCGCCATCACTTTCCTTCTTGGAGCTCGCGCGGACGACCTTCATCTTGGCGCGGCAGGTGAAGTTCAAGGGGAGGCAAACGCCGCTGTCCCCCAGGCAGCCGTCGTCGCCGCCGTGGATGCGTCTGCGAATCAAGCACTCGCCGACAAAGCCAATGAATGCCTTGCGGACCTGGAGAAACTCAAGACGTCCAACAAAGACCTCGCGACGAATCGTACGCAAACGATCCTCCTTTTCTCGTCTCAAGTGGTCCATTTCTAGTCAAAACCGCACAGGAGGTTGCCGAGGCCGCCGAAACTTCCATGAAAACAGAGGCGAAGGAGAACATCAAGGCGCAGTCGGCGCTGGCCGACTTCAAGAAGACCCACGTCGACGCGATCGCTGCCGAAGTCCGGCTGCGGGAAAAGGTTGAAAAGGAATTGGGCATCCAGCGCGACGCCATGCTCGCAATTGGCAAGGAACTCGAGAAGAACAAAGTTGCTGTGGATGGTCTCAAGGACGAATTGACCAAGGAGATCGAAAAGTCGCTCGAGTTGAAGCGCGCCGAGAGCGTCGCAACCGCGGCGCTCATGGACAAAGTCGTCGCGTACGATCTCTTGGTAGACGACAACGTGTCTCTAGCTTTGACCATGCCATTGTCTAGGTTGAAAAGCACGCCAAGCTGCAAGAAGTGTACAACGACGCGCTTGACCACTTGGCACACCCGATGCTGTCGGAATATTTAGCAGCGCAGGGCAAAGAATTGGGCGAAATGCGCCCGGAATTACAAGCCGCGTTGGCCAAAGCCAAAGAAGTCATGGCGCTGCCGCAAAACGTGCTTGAGAAGATTGACCGCGGGAAGAAAGCGATCCTCCAAGGCCACGAGAACCTCCGCAACGGCGTGGCCAATTATGTCGGCGACAAGCACGCGCAGTCAGTCAGCGTCGGATTGATCGTCTTCCTCATGCTCCCGCCCATCTACTTGGTCTACCGCTTCGTTCAGAGTGTCCAGCGATCGCTCCAAGCCCACCACTTTGTGCTTGTGCTCAACTTCCTCGCAATGTGCTACTTTGGTGTGATTGCTGGCTCGTCGCTCGTCTACGGCGAAGACGTGTTTCAGAACCTCCAAAAACACAGCCCCGCCACGTACGCGATCCTTCAGTTTGGCACGCTCGGCTTCTTTGGCGCGCAGCTCTGGTGGAGCAGCGTCTTTGCGCTCGTCCTCGTGGACACGCGCCTCAAGTACGCCCAACTCGCCCACGTCGTCGCGAGCGTCGGCGTCATCATCCACTACTACGAGCACGTTTGGTCCCGTGCGATGCTCGACCAAGAACACCAAGTGCACGAGTCCCTCTTCTTTGTCTACGCGATGGTCTACCTCACGGGCCTCGTCCCCGCACTCTTTTCGAGCTCGAAAAACACCAACAGCGTCCACGCGTCGGTCGCTGCCAGTGGCAGTTTGTTTGACGCGACCGATGGCTTCAAGCGGTCGTAGAAAGTGAGGCAAGGGACATGGGGCCGACATTTTAATTGATAGACCATTTGGTTGTGCAGTAATTTTGTGTCGAGGCTAAACGTGACACACTGCCGCACTGTCTAGTGTTCGCACGATTGAACACTTTCAATACAATTCTGCCAAAAACGAGACCTTGGACGACTCTACTTTCATGGGTCGCAACCAACGAGTCTTCATGTATCGAGGTGGTTCAGCCTGTATCCCTGCGATTTTTTACTTGGGGCGGATATGACCCCCCTCACAATAGGGCGCAGCATCGTCAGCAGCTCAAATGCAAGCTTGGTCTGCGCGCTGGCAACTTCCATCGCCCGCTCCATCGAGAGCAGCCCCATCGAGAGCAGCCCCATCGAGCGCAGCCCCATCGCGGTTCCTTGCTCGACGTGTCGATTTTCGAGCCACTGCACAACACAAACATTGCGTCGCTTCCAGTAACGCGCAACTTCAATCTCGTGCGCCTCGTCAGCTTAGGTATCAAACATGGTTCACGACAGAGCACTGCTTGCGTCGTCGTCCAACTCAGTGCCGTGAATGCGGTCAAGGCCGTGCTGGAGACTGGGTCTTGGATTAAACCTTAAGTTGGAGCCAAGCAGGATTTAAATTAAAAAAACAAATATAGTACAAAAAAATTCAATTTTATCCAATAAATTTCAAATCAATTTGAGTTTGTTGCAGAGCTCGAAAATCTTCTCTCAGTCGGGCTGAGGGCTGTGTGGGCCCCCTCCAGTGATTGGTCTCGCCAGCAGGGCGAAACCTTGTGTTTGCAATCGGCCCTGGATCAAAACCATCGACACATTGTCGCTTGGCTGGCTCCGCGCGTCCATCCCGCCAGCATTCTTTCGGTTTTTGAAACCCTCAAAAAGGCCCTAGTTGTCGACCTGGCTGACCACATCGACGACCTCGAGGCCGTAATTGGGCCATTGCTTCAACAAAAGCCAAGAATGCACGACAAGACGAACCTCGCATGCATTTTCAGCCTCGTGGCAGACCAATCCAACGGGGTGCAACGAGCCCGACGTGCTTGGCCAAGAGACGACGATCTATAAACTTGCTTTCGCAACGAGATGGGGCAGGAGCAAACCTCGACCAAAAGCAGCCACCACGACGTGTGCAAAACAGGTCGAGTTTTACATTGCTTCCAACCAATCCATCACGCGTGCGCAGTACGGCTGCATATTGTTATACACTGCCTGGGCTGCCCGTGCGTTGACCTCAAGAAATATCCAACGAAGGGATAATGACCCAACTTCGTGGTTTTATTTGTTTTGTCCACACTTTGCAACGAGCCGCATGACAGCCATGTCGCTACAGAACTGCCCCCTCTGGCTTTGCACAAGACTGGCGACCTCTTGCACCAGGCCATTCATCGCTTTGCCATATCCCATTGGTCCGCCAAGCATGTGACGATCGTCGACGTCGGGGCGTCGCAAGGCCACAACTCCACCGTGATTCTCACCTTTCTTCTCGATGCCCTCGACAACGCTCTCTCGTCGCCCCCGCATGTCGTCGTGTGGCACAACGACCTCCCCACCATCGACATCGCTGCGCTCCTCCTCACGTTGCACGCGCCTCGTCGTACGTCCATGCTCGCTCCAACACATTACCGCGATCATCAAGTGCTTCTACAACCGCTTGATCCCTGCCGCGTTGGTCAACATCTTTGTCTCGTACGTGTCGTTGCATTGGCTCAAGGTCGTGCCCACGCCACTGCCTGGCTCGATCGTCTTTGTTCACGACGACCGATGCCACGCGTCGTCCATTCGAGAGACGTGTTCGATCAAGCGTTGGATGGCGATGTGGCCAACCACCGCGTGACCATCTCATACAACTTTGTTTCGTGCACACGTCTCCCCCGCGCTACCTGTCCTTGATTGACTATGTAATGCTACAAATGTCAAATATTTGCGAGGATATTACCACGAGGAATGTCAAAAGCATGCCTCGTCAATAAAGATTTTGACTGTGTGTCGTTTCGTACAAACAATCCACAACACATGTCAACGAATTCAAATCGACATTGGAGATTCTATTCATTGAAACATTTTGAGTACATTCCTCTTTGCCGATAGTTCTAAAAGCCTTCCAAAACCAACTTGCCCACGACTTGTCCAGCTTCGAGTGCCTGGTGGGCTTGTTTGAGATTGGCAGCATTGATTACGCCATGTTTTGTGTCCGATGCAACGATAGTCGTCCGCAATGTCTTGTTGTCTACAAGGTCGGCCACACGATTAAGCAGTTCATGCTGTTGGATCATGTCAGGCGTTTGAAATCTCGAGCGCGTAAACATAGACTGCCACACAAAAGCAACGCTCTTGACCATGAAGTTTTCAAATGGAAGTTGTTTTGTGGGCCGGACGATGCTTGTGATCTTGCCTTGGGGTTTGATGATCTCGACGATCGAAGCAAAGTAGGGCTCGATGGCCGTCCCGACGAGGACGTAGTCAACTTGGGGGACGCCGATTTGTTTGAGCTGCGCGACAATGTCCTCGCGGTGGTTCACGACATGGTCCGCGCCGAGCTCTCGCACCCACGCAATCGATTCAGGCCGGGAGGCGGTCGCGACGACAGTCAAGCCCGTGAGTTGTTTGGCCAGCTGGATCGCGATCGAGCCAACGCCGCCCGCGCCGTTGAGGACGAGGAGGCTCTGACCAGCCGTGGCTTGCTTGGACTGGGGAATGGCCAAGCGGTCAAAGAGACACTCCCACGCCGTGATGGACGTGAGAGGGAGCGCGGCGGCCTCGGCAAAGTCCAAACTCGACGGTTTGCGACCGACAATGCGCTCGTCCACGGCGTGGAACTCCGAGTTGCCACCTTGTCGAATAACGCTTCCAGCATAATACACTGCGTCACCGACTTGGAAGAGCGAGACGTTGGGACCGACAGCCACGACGGTCCCCGCGACGTCCCAGCCAAGAATTCGCGGGTTGACGCCCGGCAGAGGATAGAAACCCGCACGCACCATGGCGTCGACAGGGTTGATTGAGATGGCGTGGACCTTGACCAACAAATCGTGTTCGGAGAGAATTGGGACTGGCACTTGGATGTCTTGGAAGGACGTTGGGTCATCGATGGGCATGTGCACGTTGAGGCCGACGGCGCGCATTGAGGTGGGGAGTTGGGAAGGCATGTGAGCCACTTGAGTGGAAACGAAAAGTGAGCAATTGGGACAACGTACTCGAAATTGATGGCAATATTTGACGATTATTCGGGCGAGGTTGACAGTGAGCAGTCATAGTCATAGTCCTTTTCGCGTTCACAGATCTTGGTGCCAATGGAAGCGAGAGAATGAGCCAATGAGACTTATGGGTGAATATTTATTAGCCAATCGCCAGCTACATTCAAACGACACGACGACAACACGGACGAAACATCGCCAACGCATAAACAGGTTCAACATAAACATTGCAAAAGGATAAACATTTCAAAAGTGTAGCGTTCAATATTCAGCAGGGCTGTGACTTTCAAAATGAAACTCAGAGCAACGTACGAATTTGGTCAATACATTTTTATATGTAATATGGGAGAACGTGGGCGCCGATCTGTTTATGCCGGTGGAACAATCATAAAAGGTTGGTTCCACAAGTATCCCCAGGATTTCTATACATTGACAATTATGTATTCTAAAATCAACCATGACAAAGACAATGCGGAATTCGAACTCCTAAAAGCCTTGCAAGACCAACTTGCCCACCACTTGGCCTGATTCGAGTGCCTTGTGGGCTTCTTTGAGATTGGCCGCGTTGATCCGTCCGTGCTTGGTTGACTCAGAGCCGACGATGGTCGTTCGGAGCGCCTGGGAGTCGACGAGGTCGGCGACACGGTTGAGCAGTTCGTGCTGCTTGACCATGTCCGCCGTCTGAAACATCGATCGAGTAAACATCATCTCCCACACAAACGAGACGCTCTTGACGAAGAGTTCTTCGATGGCAAGCGGTTGCGTCGTGCGCACGATGCTTGTGATCTTGCCTTGGGGTTTGATGATCTCGACGATCGAAGCAAAGTAGGGCTCGATGGCCGTCCCGACGAGGACGTAGTCGACTTGGGGGACGCCGATTTGTTTGAGCTGCGCGACAATGTCCTCGCGGTGGTTCACGACATGGTCCGCGCCGAGCTCTCGCACCCACGCAATCGATTCAGGCCGGGAGGCGGTCGCGACGACAGTCAAGCCCGTGAGTTGTTTGGCCAGCTGGATCGCGATCGAGCCAACGCCGCCCGCGCCGTTGAGGACGAGGAGGCTCTGACCAGCCGTGGCTTGCTTGGACTGGGGAATGGCCAAGCGGTCAAAGAGACACTCCCAC